>JAMQGT020012907.1:0-77251 GCA_024447675.2 Pterophyllum scalare | reverse complement strand
CACCAGCCTACTTGTCATGGTCCTGGGCCGGTGGCCCAGTGTTTCATGTTTTGTATTCAGGTCTGCGTCCTTGTCTTGTGTCAAGTCTGCGTCTCTGTTCCCCTGTGTCACTTCCTGTTTTCTTTTGACAGTCTCGTGTTCCCTGTGCTTTGTGTTTGTTTACTTCCCCCTGTGAATTTAGGTTAATTTGGTTCACCTGTGTTCCCTCCTGTGTTCTATTCCCTCATCAGTCCTCTTGTGTATTTAAGCCCTTGATTTTCCTTTGTTCGGGTCCTCGTCTTTACATCCATTTGAAGACCGCTGTGTGTTTAGTTTCCTGGTTTCCGAGTGTTCTGGTTTTTCAAGTTTAGTTTTGTTGAGCTGGCCCTGCCCAGCCTATCGAATAAAGTGATTTTTGAGTTTACCTCTCGTCCTGCGTCCTGCTCTGGGGTCCTCTCTGCCTTGCCTGCACCAGCCGTGACACTACTTGCTTTGGAGTGAATTGAGGGCAGGACTGGGTTCAGATAAAGAGCCTTTTCAGTGATGGTAATGTGAGTAATGCAAATGGCATGAGTCCATTTCATTCACTGGCATGTTATTTTTGTCATAACACAAACTAAATTTTCCTGCTGTGTGCCTGTGGGAGTTTCACTGCATCTTGTAAAGCTGACAGGAAACAGGTGTTTCCGTCTATAAAATGCCAGGTAGGCATCCGTGTTAACCACTGTCCACGCGGCTGCTGTTAAGCTGACTGCTGCTACATTCTGGACTGCAGCTTTGGTTTTTTTCTTTTTCTTTCCAGTATTTTTCCTCAACCGCTGCCTTTATAGCCAAAAGGAAAAGAAAAAAATGGTTAAAAGAAGAAAAAGAATCAGCAATTTGTTAAATGCAACAGTACTTTCATTCTTCATCATGTTACCTAGCATGCAGCTGGTGGGGGGGGGGTGTAGATTGGATCCAGTTTTGCAACAAACTCCCAAAACCCTGTCTTCCACTGTGCTGAACAGCTGGGTGTCTTTGACAACCATTGATGACAAGCCCTCATCCAGCACCTTTCTGGTCAGTGGGAGAAAATAAGCAAGTTTTTTAAATATAGTATTAGTTCCATTCATCCAGCTATTCATTTTATTCCACTTATCTAGGGCCAGGTCACAGGGGCCACAGACCTCCCTCTCCACAGCCACCTCCCCCAGCTTATCTGGGGTAATACCAAGACATTCCCATGCCAAAAAGATAATCTATCCCATGTGTCCTGGATCTGACCTTGGGCACTCCTTCCTTTAGGACATGCTCAAAACACCTCGCTCAAGAGGCACTGAGAAGGTCAGTTCTGTCACTTTGATTATTGTAGTTTGATTAGGAAATATGTCAAGAATGGAAAAGAACATTTATGTTCCTTTGATTTACTCACTTGGGCTGGGTCCTGCCACTTTCCCTCATTACTGTCAAAGCACAAAAGTGCCTCAGCATGGAAAAGGTGTTGCTGTTGTAGCCCAATTCTTTAGCACACAAACACTTCACCTTGGATTAACAGAAGTGACAGTGAAAAATTTAGCACGTTGCATAACAAATATAAACCACATGTAGTAATGCTACTCTCTACCTCATTGGGAGAGATCAGTTCAAAATGATCCCACACAGAGGTAAACTTTCATCAAAATAAGCAGCAGTACAATAAAATTACTCTTTATCAAAACACTAAAGACTCAGGAACTGACAGTGAATGATGTTTGGTGTATTTCTATATATCGTACTAGTCAGCTGTTAAACACAGATTTGGGATTTATACGGGGAAGTAGTTTGTAATATTGCAGCTCTCCTCTGGAAAAATACTGAGCTCTACCTGAGTCTCAGTCCTCACATGCAGTGATCACCAATTTTTATAAAGAGCATATTGATTCTCCTTCATCCTCCTCACATTGATCTGAATTGCCTCAGTGTTTTCAGAGATAAACAACTGACTACTTTGGCAATTGGGTCAGAATACTTAAATCCAGAGAAAGAGAGCTGTGGTGCCAGAGAGCTGTGGCTTGGGTGTGGATCGGAGAGTGGGAGGAGCATGTGAGATTTAAATTATTAATGGTGCCTCGGATAGAGGAAGATAACAACGGTGGGGGGGGACAGGGTCAGGAAGAGGGAGAAGCAGAAGAAAGGATGGAAGTTTGTTGGTTTAGAAGGAAATCATTCAGATAAAGGTGGTGCAGTCTGGATAAAGACTGTCAGAGAAGAATTTGAAATAAACTTGAAAGTCAGGAAGGAGGGTGAGGAGGTGCAGTTAAGCCTGATAACTTTGTCAAGAGAACTGAAAAAGAAGTTTGGAGAGGAAGTCTGCTGATAGCAGAGCAGAAAAAAACCTTTTTTTTTCCCCAAGATGCACCCTGCCAATTATAATAATGAATAAATAAAATAAAAATATGTTCGGTCCACTTTGGAGCAACAGCGAGACATTTGTTCACCTTAATTCCTTCTGGCCACCAGACTTCAATACTTTTTCACAGTTTAGAGGCAGTTTGGATGATATTCAAATATGGTCATGAACAACAAATATCAGAATAACAGAAATATCAAAATAACTGTTTTGTTGTAGGATGAGTGAAATGAGATAAATGCAGTAACTTCTACTAATGCTTTTGTCTCCTAAGCTCAGACAGTCAAAGCAAATAAGGGGGGATTCCTATCTGGAAGAGCTAATATACTGTATGGTTAACAGGCACAGGCTCATTTACAGTTTTTAATGAATGACATGGGAAGCTAGCAAAACAGCTGTGTTTTCATTACTCTGTAATTAGTCGAGTAGTTACACAAAACTACTCAGTGTGATTTAAACATTTGGAAAAACAGGCAACCTTAATTTAAAAATACATCACTGGTATTTGAAGAGAAGGCAATCATTCACTTCCACTGAGTTATCAGAATTTTAGACTTTCCAATCTGATGTGAAAATTCAAGCTATAGTAAAGGTGTGTTTGCAAATCCAGTAGCTGTAGCATAAAATATAATCTAGCTAGTCAACTTTTTTAGCAATACAGCCATGACTTTTGACTGCTTTTATATATTCTGTATAGTTAAGCCAGTTGTGTTATAAATAATATCAGAAATGCATGCTTCTGCAATATTGTAATGGCTCTTGCATGTTCTATGGTGAATGTGTTGAGTCTCACGTGAAATAAAAAGTAAAGCAAACTGCCTGCGTAAAAACTGTGGCATGAAAATTTTAACACACATTTTCTTGTTTCTCCTTTTTTAGCTCATGTGATTAATACTGTTTCATGCTCTTTACAGCTCTCCAGGTGATTGGTGGAAGTGTGACGGTGTTTCAGGGAGGAACTGCTATCTTACCATGCGAACTCCGTGATTCAAGTGATGACTTGACCCAGATTACCTGGCAGAGGAGGACTAGAGAGAACCCTCAAAATAAAAATTTTATTACTATCCAATCTGGAAATATACCATTGTTTGTGAATGGTCATGACGATCGATTTAAGTATATTGGGAATTTTAAGAAGAAAAATGGAACTCTCCAGTTATCCAGTGTTTCCCTGATGGATGAAGGCAGCTACACGTGCATCTTCACCTTGTTTCCCAGTGGAAATCAGAAGACTGAGATTCCTCTCATCTTGTTTGGTATAAAAAATATTTAATATATTCTGAGTGTTTTTGTGTCACAGACACACTGTTCATTTAACCTTCCTCCTTGTATTCTGACTAATTTGTGTTTTGTAACTCTCCAAGTGCCTCCTTTCACAAGCCTGAAAGACAGCCTTCTCACTTTGGGTACAGAAGAGGTTTTATTTGCTACCTGCACGGCTGCTGGCTCGAGGCCTCCTGCAGAGGTGAGGTGGCTCACTGATGCTTTGGCAGAAAAAGTGAGGACGACAACAAACTCCATCCATCATGACAATGGTACAACTACGACAGTCAGCTCTCTGTTTGGCGTACCTACAAGAGAGCTCAATGGTCACCTGATTCAGTGTGTCATCAGCGGTGACTCCCTGTCAGAAGAAGAAACCCGGCACTTCACATTACAGGTTCACTGTGGGTATCAGCTGCTCATATAGTTTATGATTTGTCTTCTTTTGTGTTACTGTCTATTATTTAATCAAATGAAAAGATACAAAAACAAGCACGCCCAGTATTTACCTCAGCTGCAAAGTGATTATTCAATTCAATTCAGTTTTATTATATATTTTGTGTGTGTGTGTGTGTGTGTCGTCTTATATGTATTGGAACTTTCCTTTTCTCCCCTGAAAGGCTTTGCCTTTCCCAGGCCACAGTTGTAAATAAGAACATGTTCTTAATCTGTCTGCCTGGTTAAATAAAGGTTTAAATAAAAATAAATAAATAAATATAGCACCAAATCACAACAAACAGTCACCTCAAGCCGCTTTGTATTGTAGGTTAACGACCCTACAATAATTGCAGAGAAAACCCAACAGTCAAAACGACCCCCTATGAACAAGCACTTGGCGACAGTCACTAGGAAAACACTCCCTTTTAACAGGAAGAAACCTCCAGCCGAACCAGGCTCAAGTCGGATCAGCCATGTGCCGCAATGGGTTGGAGCTGAGGGAAGTAGAGACAGGACAAAAGACATGCCCTGTGGAAGAGAGCCAGAGATATAATAACTAATGATTAAATGCAGAGTGAAGTATAAACAATGTAAAAAGAGGTGAATGGAAAAGAAATACTTAGTGCATCATGGGAACCCCCCAGCAGCCTAGGCCTATAGCAGCATAACTAAGGGGTGGTTCAAGGATCACCTGATCCAGCCCTAACTATAAGCTTGATCATAAAGGAAAGTTTTAAGCCTAATCTTAAAAAATAGAGAGGGTGTCTGTCTCCCGAATCCAAGCTAGGGAGCTGGTTCCACAGAAGAGGGGCCTGAAAGCTGAAGGCTCTGCCTCCCAGTCTACTCTTAAGTATCCTAGGAACCACAAGTAAGCCAGCAGTCTGAGAGCAGAAGTGCTCTATTGGGGTGATATGGGACTATAAGGTCTTTGAGATAAGATGGGGGCCTGATGTATTCAAGAACTGTTCAAATTGTATTCTAGATTTAACAGGGAGCCAATGAAAGCCAATATGGGAGAAGTATGCTCTCTCTTTCTAGTCCTATCAGTACTCTACTGCAGCATTTTGATCAGCTGAAGACTTTTCAGGGAGCTTTTAGGACAGCCTGATAATAATGAATTACAATAGTCCAGTCTAGAAGTAATAAATGCATGAATTACTTCAGTAGTCTGAGAAAGGATGTTTCTAATTTTAAAATCTGCGCAAATGCAAAAAGCAGTCCTACATATTTGTTTAATATGTGCAATGAAGGACATATCCTGGTCAAAAATGACTCCAAGATTTCTTACAGTGTTGCTGGAGGCCAAAGTAATGCCATCCAGAGTAAGTATCTGGATTGACACCATGTTTCTAAGATTTTTGGGGCTGAGTACAAAAACTTTAGTTTTCTTTGAATTTAGAAGCTGGAAATTAGAGACTATCCAGGCCTTTATGTCTTTAAGACATTCCTGCAGTTTAACTAATTGATGTGTGTCATCTGGTTTCATGGATAGATAAAGCTGGGTATTATCTGCATAACAATGAAAATTTTTGCAATGTTTTCTAATAATACTGCCTAAGGGAAGTGTCTATAATGTAAATAAAATTGGTCCTTGCACAGAACCCTGTGGAACTCCATAATTAATGTTAGTGTGTGAAGACGACTCCCCATTTACATGAACAAATTGGAGTCTGTTAGATAAATATGATTCAAACCACTGCAACCCAGTACCTTTAATACCTATGGCATGCTCTAATCTCTGTAATAAAATGTTATGGTCAACAGTATCAAAAGCTGCACTGAGGTTCAACAAGACAAGCACAGAGATGAGTCCACTGTCAGAGGCTATGAGAAGATCATTTGTAACCTTCACTAATGCTGTTTCTGTACTGTGATGAATCCTGAAACCTGACTGAAACTCTTCAAATAAACCATTTCTCTGCAGATGATCAGTTAGCTGTTTTACAACTATTCTTTCAAGGATTTTGGAGAGAAAAGGAAGGTTGGAGATTGGCCTATAATTAGCTAAGACAGCTGGGTCAAGTGATGGCTTTTTAAGTAGATGGTTTAATTACTGCCACCTACTGAAAAAGCCTGTGGTACATAGCCAGCTAATAAAGACAGATTGATCATATTTAAGATTGAAGCATCAATTAATGGAAAGACTTATTGTAGACAGTCTAGTAGGAATAGGGCTCTAACAAACGTGTTGATGGTTTGGAGGATGTAACTATTGAAGTTAACTCCGAAAGATCAACTGGAGCGAAAGAGTCTAAACAAATACCAGCAGTGCTGAAAGCAGCCGAACATGAAGATAAGTCTCTGAGATGGTTATAATTATTTTTTTCTCTAATGATTACAGTTTTATTGAATAGTAAGATGTCCTATCTTTACAAATGGCTCTTTTATAGAGCAACAAACTCTTTATCGAGGCTAAATGAGCATTTTCTAAATTGATGAGACACAATTTCTTCTCCAGGTTATCTGCTTTAAGCTACGTGTTTGTGAATTATACCACAGAGTCAGGCACTTCTGAGAGGAGCCACAGTATCCAAAGTCATACGCAGTGCAAGATGTAAAACTATTGAGGAGATAATCTACCTCACTGGTAGCAGAGTTTAGGTAGCTGCTCTGCACTGTGTTGGCACATGGCACTGACGAGCACAATAATGAAGGAATTATGATCCTTAAACTTAGTTACAGCACTTTCAGAAAGACTTATACTGTAATAAAACTATTCCCCACTGCTGTGTAATCCATCAAAGTAAATGTAAATGTTATTAAGAAATGATCAGACAGGAGGGGGCTTTCAGGGAATACTTTTAATTTCAATTAAATTAACTTCAATTTCTATGACATATGTCAGGACAAGATCCAGAGTATGATTAAAGTGGTGGGTGGACTCCTTTACATTTTGAGAGAAGCCAATTGAATCTAATAATAGATTAAATGCAAACGTTGAGGCTGTCATTATCAGCATCTACATGGATGTTAAAATCACCCACTATAATTATTTTATCTGAACTGAGCACTAAATCAGATAAAAAGTTTGAGAAATCAGACAGAAACTCTGAGTAAGGACCAGGTGGATGATAGATAATAACAAGTAAAACTGGTTTTTGAATTTTCTGATTAGGGTGGACAAGGCTAGGAGTCAGAGTTTCAAAAGTATTAAAACTTTGACTGGGCCTTTAATTAATAAGCTGGAGTGGAAGAACTGAACTGAAGTCAGTAAGAATCTCTTAAGGCAGTGACGACCTTCAATGAAGGACTGCCATGAAAGGATGATAGCTAGTCTCAATATCAACAGAGACCAGCTTTGAAAAATCTAAACAATCTCCTGTGAAACAGAATGCTGTTTGTCTAATAAATAAAATGTCTAAATAAATGTCTAATAAATAAAATGTATACATCTCACTTCAGGATTAACACAGTTCTCTATTTTTTGCAGTTTCTCCCACAGAAGTGAACATCAGAGCGATTTCAGAGGACTCATTTGGCTGCGTGTCAGAAGCCAACCCAGAGCCCAATTTTACCTGGAGCAGGTAAAGTACTTTGAATGATAGTTTTGTTTGAAACAGCTCATTGCTTCTTTTTGATTGTTTTAATTACACAGTGTTGAAACACATGAGCCACACCTTCCATGTTTGAATTGTTCTCTGACAAAAACGCCCTGAGAGAAATAGAGGTATAGAATTTATAGTTATATTACTTGAGGTACACACAGTGTTTTGGTTGTAATGCGTTTCGAAGTAAGGCAATACTGTAATAAAAAAGATCATGCTGGAAATCTTTACTGATATTGACCGGGTAATGTGTTAGGAATGAAAGGTTGCCATGAAAGGATGGAAATTATATGATCAGCCTACAGAGGGTTGAATTAAAAGACACCTGATGCAGGTGCAGTCAGCAAGCAGATTATGGATAAATTTCATTGAAGCAGCTCAAAATGGTACTAAGTACCCCACCCCCCACCCCCATGCCTAATGAGACAATGGTGGGTGTCTGAGGTACAACCGCAGGGGTTCCAGTTATTTGATATATAACTGGAACTCCTGTACAGGCTATCTACAGGCTGTTTATCAACATAAGCAAAGCTACTGGCCAAAAAAAGAAAGCACATAGAAACATTGGAATTCATTTTTTGGCACAACCCCAAGTGTGTGACCAACCGGGCGGGTTGTTGGCTGTACAGAGAAGCAGGAGAACCATAGCTGCTTCATTTCTAAAACTAATAAAACCCCTAAAATTGACCTTAAATACTTGTTTTGTTAAACCTTAATATTAAAAAAATACAAAAGTAGAACTTCTTCAAGAATTTATATCTTGTGCATTACTGCTATCGTTGCAGGATGGGGTGAAAATGACCCCTCCTGGCATTTCTGCAGAGTTTGGAATTCTGGCATATTCCAGCGCTTTTTGTTCTCAATAATTTTTAATTCTCATTAGTTTGTACAGTACACCCAGCCAACAAAAAGAACATCTTCTTAGGTAAATTAACACCTCAACTCGTTCATTTCAATATAGTGTTTATACTCTGTCCCTTTCACATTTGGCTCTCTTTAGACACTGTACAAGTCTTTGTGGTGAGCTAGCAGCCCCAGTCCATCTCTCCATCTCCTGCTCCGCTCCCCCCTCACTTATGAATAAGAGCCCAAGCTAAATAAATTGGTGCAGCAACTCATCCCTGACCTGGAATGTGGTTTCCTATTCTTTTCTGGCTGAGAACCATGGCATCAGACTTGCAGGTGGTAATTTTTCTTCCCACTGCTTCACACTCAACTGCCAAACATTCCACTGCTGACTGGAGGCCACCACCCGATGAAGCCAGCAGGACCATATCATCCAGAAAAAGCAGAGATGTGATCCTAAAGATTCCACAGTGGAGATCTTCTGTCACCTTGATACTCCCAGAAATTCTGTTGATTAAAAACTAGGGGGAAAATTTTTTGTGACAAAGGGCAGCCCTGATAAAGTCCCCCACTGAGAATGGATCCAACTTATTACAAAAAAAACTTATTGCAAAAATGGACTAAGCTCTTACTGTGGTTGTCCAGGGACCAAATGGTCTGTAACAATGGAATAGTACCTCATATTCCTGGAGCAAGCCAGTGTTCTCAGTGCCCAGGTCTCCAGGGTCTTTCTCTGTCTACCTCTGGCTTCTGGGAAGAGTTGTTGCGACTTTCCGGCCTCATTATTAAGTACGTTTTGAGACAAAGACACAGACATTCACACTCTCTAACTCATTCCCTACTTGACTATGAAATGTAAAACTACTAGTGACCTTCATTATCAGGTACACTTTCAAAGAGGATCAGTTTGTCATAATGGATGATGGTGTCAGGCAGAGTTGGACCCAGAATGCAGGACGCCGTGGGCAGAAGATATCTTTGATGGGGTACTTATTGTGTTACAAAAACAACAGAACCACAATCCACATGAAGGCTAAACCCAGAGCATAATCCATAAATAAGGCGAATACTGGAAACAGGAACACACACACACACACACACTCCACCATGATGTTAAAAATGTTTGTGTGGATTTCTGGTAAAAAACAAAAAACAAAAAAACAAGTATTTTTATTTCATGAATATTAAAACATGATGATGGAACCACATCTGATTACCAAAGCATCATTTAAACAAATAACTTCTCATAGTCGAGCTTTCTATTAAACTCCATTTTGCAGGCCTACTTCTCACCTAACCCTGGGTTGTTGAGTCATGTTACTCATGACACTAACAATGATGATGCATGGTGTGACAGAGGGCTGAGTCAGGCAGAAAGAACTTTAATCAGAAGTGTGGAAGTGGAGTCATAATTACTACTGTCGCAAAATTCAGACAAGAAGATGAGAGTGCAGAAGAGGATATCCAAGCTTTTGAGGAGCCTGAGAAGTGCCAAAAGGACAACACCCAAATTCCATTATGTTGACAATGTTGACAACTTCAGAGCTCTACCTTACATAAAGTGTTATGTAAGGTAGAGCTCTGAAGTTGTCAACTGCCATACAAGTCACCAACCAGTGATGGTAATCATCTCTCGATGGCTGTTTAAGAGAGATATTAAGTTCCAGAGGGCTTTATTCTTATCCCACTTATCAGAAGCATCAAGATCATAGCCATGATTAGGAAGCGGTAAATTTGAATCTAAGTTTATTTGAGTCATGCAGTGAACACATGCTAAGAAAAAATTCCGTTCCCAAATTGTTATCAGTTTGAATGCAGCATTCAAGGATCACCTTTGTCCTGTTTTCATGTTTATTGCTAAAAATAAATTCAGTATGGTTGGAACTGAATTGATAAAGACAGGAGACACACAGTTTAATAAACTATAATATAAATATCCTTTTAATATAAATCAAAAGGATAAAAGAAGAAATAAAAGGTGTTTGCGTGCATGTGTCAGTTCAACTGAAAAGATCCTTATTTTCCCTTCTAGATAATACCTAAAAACTCCAGGATCCTACATTAATCATTACTTCTTATTACGAATGTTAGGTGCGATCACATCATCTCTGCACAGGCTCCTCAAAAGCTGATGCACTACATTGCCCAAAGTGTGTGTGTGTGTGTATGTATGTATGTATATATATATATATATATATATATATATATATATATATATATATATATATATATATATATATATATATATATATATATATATATATATATATATATATATATATATATATATATATATATATATATGTACTGTATATATATGTATACTGTATATATATATATACTGTATATATATTGTATATATGAATGTTTGAGTTGGTCAACTTGATAAACAAAATGAAAAAATTCACATGGGAAAAAAGAGTAAAATCCAGAAACGCCCATCAATACAGAAAGCACTTAAGAGAAAGTCAACATACAACAAATAGGTTAACAGACAGGACTGCACATGAGAGTGATTGAGGAAAGAGGAAACAGGAGGGAAATTATTCACAGTTGAATGCAATCAGGGAATGTGACAAACAGGAAGTAAAACAAGAAAAGGTACAAGAGGCACCCAGTAACAAGATACACCCTTTTCCTTCTGGCTCTTTCCTTTAGGGGTTGACACAGTGGATCATCTGCTTCCATCACACCTTATCCCTAGCATCCTCCTCTCTCACAACACCCCTACATCCATAAACCTTCTCTGTGATCTTCCCCTTTTCCTCCTTCCTGGCATATCCATAGTCAGCATCCTTCATCCAGTGTATCCACTGTGCACATGTCCAAACCATCTCAGCCTTGCCTCTCAAACTTTGTCAACATTTCCACAGCAGTTTCAGTACAACTGCAAAATACAGCAGCATAAAAGAGAAATCAATAAAAGAAACAGAATTTGTGTAAATGTGTTTCTGTAATACTTCATAAATATCTTCAGCCTTTAAGCTCCATCTCTTGATTATTTTAAAGTTAGTAACAAATGCATTACCACGTTCAGAATGGGAATACAAAGGGAACTAGATTGCCTATAATCAACAAAAGCTAAACAAAATTACAAAACTCATAAGCACAAGGGAACATAAGGTCAAACTACTAACAGAAGTCGGTAAAGTTTGAACATAAATCCTTTCTCAAAACCAAAAACAAATTGTAACTCCACAAACTCAAAACCATGGGTCACGTTTTTCTGCCCTCTCTGTACATTTTATGTTGAGTCTTGTTCATGTTTTTCCAGATCGGGCAGGTCTCTGCCGCAGTCTGCTGTCAAAGTAAAGGGTGCAACGCTTCAACTGCTGAGTCTGTCCTCTGACTTAAATGGCCTCTATCAGTGTGAAGCATCTAATGCATATGGAAGTAAACACGCTCAGCTCTATGTGCATGTGGCATCAGGTGAGGCCAGCTTGGATTTATTTAGCTGTGCAGTTTGTTACATTGTTTTTTTTGCAAGGATGACTAAAGCTCCACCCAGTGCACATAATATTCAAGTCAGTTCCACTAACTGAACCTGCCTACCTGTCCCAGCTTGTTTCAGATTCTTTTCATGATCACATCAAGTTTGAGTCATTCACTTTTGTGTCTCAGCTCTTGTCAGTACAAGAGAAACTTTGAAT
The DNA here is from genome assembly GCA_024447675.2 of Pterophyllum scalare. Taxonomy (NCBI): domain Eukaryota; kingdom Metazoa; phylum Chordata; class Actinopteri; order Cichliformes; family Cichlidae; genus Pterophyllum; species Pterophyllum scalare. The sequence continues at coordinate 65,162 of JAMQGT020012907.1, read as the reverse complement.
GTGTTGGGTACATGGTATTTGAATACTATCAGTCACCTAAATGTGAAATTTAAAACTAAATGCCAGGAAAGAACAATACATCATCTCATTCTCATTATATTCTTCATTCTTGTTTTCCTGTAGGATCTTGCTCTGCTGGTTGGGTCTTGTTTGGTCTTTTGCTTTTCCTGAATGTTGTTGGGGCTGCAGTATGGTACTTTTATAAACCTGGATGCTTTCAAAGGTACTTGACACCTGGAGGCTTTTGGTAAGTACAAATAAACAATCAAATGCAATTGAAGTGCATTCTCTCTGGTTTAATTCAAGATCTTGGACAATAATATTTCTTTTTTTTTTTATACACACAGTTCTCAGTTGTCCTCTTAAATGTAGAGGGGCTCAAATATAACTGAATAATTCCCTCAAAAACTGTTATAGAGCAGCAAGGGCTGTGCCATAAATTAAGCAGGTAAAAGTTGTGTGGCATTTGCAACCTGAAAGCAGTTTCTGTAAAGTCATACGTACATATGGTGCAGAATCAAAACAGAGGGAGGAGCGGGTATATTAGGACTGGCTAAATCAACAATTTTGGTCTGTAATAGCTTGATAACAGAAAGGCCAGATTAGACTTCATCTTAAAAAAAAAGGAGGGCATTTCAGCTCTGGAACAGCTTTCTTTGTACAGATAAAATCTGCACCAAAATAAAAGTATAGAAACACTGAATAGCTCATAGTTTTTCAATCTGATGCTCTGCATCACTCGTGTTTATTTGTGATTTCACAATACTTGGTGTATACCATTCATCCAAATACAGTAGTTGAGTGGTCAGTGCCTCACAGTACAGATGGATAATGATTCAAAATACACTGCAAAAGAAACCCGGGAGTTTTGGGGATATTCCTCCACCTCATCAGTCACCTGATCTCACCCCGACTGAGCTGCATCTTAGCTGCTGAAGGCAAAAGTAAAGGCAGAAAGAGCCGTGAACAAGAAATAACTGAAGACACCTGCACTCACTAAGGAGGAAACTCTTCTTTGGGTGATGTCCAAGAGTTCACTCATTGCCCAATAAAATATTCAAATTGGATAGCCTGTTTCTGATTATGTTTATTTGTGTGGTTATATTTCACACACAGGTATTGTTGTTCAAAGCGTTGAATTTAAACTCAGAGTCTGCATTTTGAATTGATTTTATTTTTATTTCAAATCTATTGTGGTTGTGTATGAAGGAAAAATTGTGCTGCCATCCAAGCAAAACAATTTTTCGTAAGCACAATTAACTCTTTGGACTTTGTCATTCTTTTGTATTTTTTCCAAAAAGGCAGCATTCCAATCCAGCACCAGTAGGATGCAGTAATGGCATTAATGGCAAAACAAATGAAAAACACCAGGAAGAGGTAGAGGTCTTGTAACTGTTAATTTGTGTGCTCTCTTTCATTCACCTCAAAGTTGAATAGGCCCACAATATATGTTTAGTTTAAGGTCAAAGTCTGTGAATTGCCATTACTGGAGATATATTTTGGTTATTAAATCTGCTTTTCTTGAAAGACCTGAGCAGCTCAGCAGTAAAATGAACCTTTTTCCTTATTATTGTGTTGAACTGTGTAAAATCTGCAGATACTCTGTCTTTGCAGATTCAGTTGAAATAAAATACAGTTTTAAACTAATTTTTGAATTTTCTGCCTCAGGAATCTCTGGCATCTGTGGAAACAAAAGACTCCACCAATGAGTAACTCCAGACTTAGGGGTAACTGGTTAATGAACAGATGATCGTATTGTTTGGTGGATCAAAGTATGACAGTACTGCTGTATTCATTCACCAGAGGGAAAGATCACCACACTACAGTTCACATGTCAAGTTTGTGGCTTGTATCATCTGTTAATGACTGTGGGGCTTGGGCATTAAACTTTGTTTGACATTTCGGCATCCCAGAAAAAGAACCACACGACAAAAAAATACACCCGTTTTTCATGTACCATACACCTGTGTCTCCAATGTGTGAAGACTTTTTTGTGTGTGTGTGTGTGTGTGTGTGTGTGTGTGTGTGTGTATGTGTGTGAGCTTTTTTTAAAGTATTAACTCATTAAAACATACCCTTTGCACTGTATTTTTTTTTTTTAAACTGATGGTGGTATGATTTTTTATGACGTTGCTGATGTGTTTTTGTTTTCACTTAAAAAAATTGTAATTTAAAAAAATGAGATACACAGACTCACGCTTTATAACACATCTGAGTTGTCTTATCTTGTGGATGGAAACTTTACGGTGTTTCCAAATACAAAAACACCATAAAAATAATTAAACTTAATTTTATGTGGTTCATTCACCTGTTTTTGATTAATGTGTGGCAATGTCAAAAACTTGCCAGTATGATTTCAGTGTAGGACACGAAATGTTTTTGTTACAACTGTCTCAGTGGTTTCAAATGATGGGACAGTGATTGTGTTCATGGATACTGGGGTGATGGTAAAATAATACTATTTCCATTGTGCTTAGACTCAGTCCTTTTCTCTGTTTGGAAATACCCACTCTAGCTTTTGAGAAAACCCTTTCACATGGTGCTGAGAAGGAAGGGTCCACAACTATCCCACAGCAACCCTATACATATCTCTGCCTATGATACCCATAGATGAGGTGTGGCTCTTCTACCCCAGCTGCAAATCCTTCACCTTGGAATGAAAAAAAAACATGTGAGTAGTATATTAGTAACACATCTCATTATTTACAGGCATATTAGGTAATACCTTACAAGGAGAGATCAACTCAAAATACAAGTGAAACTAGGTCACAAGCAAACTGGCGAAACTTCATTACAGAAACTAACACACAAATTCTGCTTGTTTTTGTGAATCACATTAAACACTCGAACAACTGCCTGAAGCAGCGATGCTTTAGACATTACTTGTCCTTACTGAAGCAAGCCACAATAAAAAAATAAAATACTTCCTGGATTTCTCAGCACACACTCCAAAGCCTCGGCATAGTAGTCCAGTTTTCAGCTCTATTCTTGGACTTTGTGTTGGTTTAGTAAATGACTCATTTCCAGTTAAACTGTTAGTCTCCTCACACCCTGCATTTGCGTCCTCAGTACACACGTTCGTGTCCACGAACGTGGCCAGAAACGATTGCACAACTGATACTCTGCTCAGTCACCCACTGACTCATGAGTGAAAGTCACTGTGAGTCACAAAACTAAAAAAAAAAAAAAAATGCAAAAGATCTATGACTAATTCCTTTATATTTTACAGGAAATAGGTGCAGCCATTGATTTAGTGCTTTTATTTATTTATATTCAGAACAAAAAACTGGATGCAAAAGGATTGCCACTATAGTATTTATAAGAATAATGAAAACAACAAAGCAAAACTAATAACTCAGACACAAAAATACAAAATAAACATGAGTTCAAAAATCCAAAACACAAAACGCTGTAAGTAAGGGGTAAGGGGTTTGATTCCTGATCGTATAGGTTACTGAATAAGACAGCTCACTCCGGTGGTTTGGGACATTTATTTTCTGCAGAAGAGATTAAAACACATTAATCCCTCAGCAGCGCAGAATAACACTGTCTAACATATTTTTCTTTTTAAATTCAATTTCCAACATTAAATTTCTTCACAAAAATGGAAATAAACTAACAAGAGGAGAAAAATGCCACCTGGTGGCCACATTAAGGCATAACCACATATGCAGAGGGACAGAGTTAAAGAACGAATCAAAATAAAATATACAACTTAAAATAATAACACATACCTGCAGAAGAGATTAAAACACATTAATCCACTTCTGTTTGCTATGAGCAATGCTGGTACCCTTAACTTTCCTGTTGTACAACTGAGCGTGTCTTCTCTGCTCTTTGGAAGCATGGTCCTGAGCAATCAGCATCGCCTCCTTCAGGTCGTTAGCAAGACACGCCACATACTTGTCATAGTTCCCCACAGCAGAGTCATCAAGGACAGCATGAAAGAGGACATCAATAGGCAGGCGAGGGACCCAACCAAACATGAGGTAAAAGGGGGGATAACCTGTTGTCTCATAGACTGCACAGTTATACATAAAGGCAAGTGTCTGCAAACGTCTTGGCCAGTCAGCTTTCTCTTCAGGGGACAATGCACGGATCATGCCACCCAAGGTTCGATTGAAACGCTCTGCATTCCCATTCCCCATCGGATGATATGGGGTCGTATTTTTAACACCTGAGACCCTGAGGAGCTAACTTATAAGCTGACTTTCAAAGTTAGCCCCTTGGTCGCTATGAATCCTTTAAGGAAAGCCAAAGACACAGAAATAACGGTCCCAGAGAACCCTTGCCACCTGCTTAGCTGTTTGGTCTCTGCATGAAAATGCTTGAGCCATTCTTGTAAAATGGTCAGTAATCACTAAGACATCAACAGTTCTGTTTCTGAAATCTTCAGCTGACCAAAAATCAATACACACAAGCTCGAGCGGCCTGGTTGACGTTATAGTCTCCAATGGAGCTCTACCTTCAGGCTCAATGGACTTGCTGACAATGCATCGCTGACAATGTCGAACATAGTCTCCTGACATCCCTGCCCAGATTCAGCCAGAAAAATCTCTGCCTCGTCAAGCTGAGGCTCCTGAACTGAGCCTGATGACCTGCTCTGTCATGAACCCCATTAAGTACCTCGGTTTTGAGTGAATCAGGAACAATGTACTGGAATCTTTTCGCCTTGGTTTTCTGGTCTTGAGAAATCCTGTAAAGCACACCGTTTCGTACAGTTAGCTTGTCCCAGTGCTTTAAATATTTTGTTACAGAGACAGACTCTTTAAACCTTTCTCACCTAGAGGGCCTCCTCCGCCTCTCAACATAGTGCAGAACACAAGAGAGAGTCCTGTCTTCCAATTGTCTGTCACAGAGTTCTTTCTCAGTGTAGGCAGGCAAGGTTTCTTGTCCAGATGGAATGAACTGAGACAGATGCTGCAATAGTTCAGTGGCACGGGTTCTTGGACCAGCATCCCACTCAATGTGTGAATGTAATACAGCAGACACATCCTCCCTCGCAACAGTCTCAGGGAGCACTCGTAGTGCGCTGCATGTTGAATGGGCGTTAACAGTCAATGAGGAAGATTTTTTGTGACCACTGGATGACCAAAAGGCATTCTGAGTTTGACATATCTCTAACCTCAGTGAGAAGACTGGCATAAGGCTCAGCAAGCAGCCTGCAGCCAACATTCTCCTGAACAAATGGCACACAACTAAGTGCACTGGCCACGACGTTCTGCTGACCTGGGATGTACTTGATGTCAAAGTCATAACTTGCCAATTTAGCCACCCAACGTTGCTCACAGCAGTCTAGATTTGGCTTTGTCAGGATATGAGTCAATGGATTGTTCAGTCCAGACTGTGAATTTGTGGCCTTTCAGCCAGTGGCTGAATTTGTCACAGATAGACAAGGCTAGAAACTCCAACCTATGAGCTGGGTAGTTCTTTTGTGACTGGGACAAAGACTTGCTGGTGAAAGCAATGGGCCTGGCTCATGTTTCGCCCTCCTGGACCTGAGACAGTACAGCACCTATGCCATCCAGGGATGCATCAGTGGACAGCACAAAAGGACGAGTGAAATCAGGGTGGGCCAAGGCTTGTGGCTATGCAGCCTAGCAAACACCATTTTCAGACGTTGCAAGGCAATCTCCTCATCAGGTGTAAACACCAACAGATCATCCAAATAGCAAAGTAGGCTTGGATAGTTCTGGTCTTCAAATATGCTGGTCATCATGCGCATAAAACTCCCAGGACTGCGGCAGACGATTGTATTCATATAAGCCCATAGGAGTGGTGAAGGCTGAATACTTCCTGTCATCCTCGTGGAGTGGCATGTTGTAGAACCCAGAGGTCAAATCCATTGTACTGAACAGACTGTTTCCTCCCAGTGCTGCCAGACAATCTGCCTGATAAGGAAGGGGATGGGCATCCCTCAAGGTTCTCTTGTTCAACCAGCGAAAATCTGTACAGATGCAGAGATCTCCATTTTTCTTCCACACCAGCACCAGAGGTGATGCATATTCACTTGTGGATTTTCTGACGATTTCCCTTTCTTCCATCTCACTCAGTACTTGGCGCAGCTTCTGGTACTGGCCAGGAGGCACTCGCCTGTATGGGAGCCGGAAAGATCTCTTGTCAGAGAGGTTTATGCGGTGCACAAAGCCCTTTGCTTCCCCACAGTCAAGATGGTGGAGAGAAAATAAACTCTCATACTGCAAAACAAGGTTAGCCATTCTAGTCCTGTAGTCCTCATAAACTTCACAAGATTCGATATCAACATCAACGAGCCCAATTTGAGCCTGTGTTTGGCCAAACTGGCATCAGCAGTGGGTGACCTGGCAGGTTCAGAACAACAAGCAAGTGGAACCTCTGAGCACTCTGCACCACCCATGTCCTCCAGGGCCACAACAGTGTAGACATCAGCTAGTTTTGCGTTGCGTCTCAACAACACAGGCCTGTCAGAAATATTAATGAGCTTTAATAGGACCCACCTGTCTCCCCACAATGTAGTCACAATCTTTGCAACCAAAATAACTCTGGGTGCTGATGATGTGAGCTCTGTCATGATGGTGCTGCCTGGAGACACGGGAGTGTTTTTGGGCAGTTTCCCCCACACAAGATATTCCCACCCAGGCTCAAGACAGGTAGCTTGAGACTGGGCAGGTTACACTGAGTTACACCTCACAGTACCAACCTTATTAGGAATATCTCTACCTTTCCAGGGATTGAGACCAGACAGCATAGATAGGAAATGTTCGGTTTCTGGATCCCCAGATGGGCAGGGGGCAGACACTGTTTTACAGTAAGACTCACATAGCTTGGACTGATGCAGGATGTGTTTTATGACATTAGTGCCTAGTATCATGCTGGCCCGGAACAACAAGTGTGGCGACCACCATTTTACAGCCATATTCTTCCATCTCCACATCAAAAGCACATTTAGGCTTAACAGGGAGTCCACCACATCCAACTAGGACCACATCCACATCAATTAGTTTTTGGTCAGTTATTACTCCAGCCTCTCTAAGCATCATTTCAGCTGCCTCACTGATGCTGCAGGCCATCGAACCACTGTCCAGCATTCCACCCATCTTAAATATCCCACCCATGTTCACAAAAGTGTAGAAAAGACTGTCAGTGCTGCCTACTTGGTGAACATTCTGACAAACAACAACTCCAGAGCCACTACATGAATTTTTCTCTGATATGTATAAAGTCTCAGGATCTGACATGTTATCAGTGTGGGAGTTTATGACGAGACCTGCACTGCCTCCCTCCAAATACAGGTCTGCAAGTTTCCCTCAGACTGGTGTTGGGAAGGCTTAATTACAGGGCAGTTCAGTTTGTTGTGGTCAGGGGCAAAACAGGTGAAACACAGTCTCTTAGACATGCAGTGTGAAGTCATGGTGTGATTTGAGTCATTACAAACTTTGCAACCTGTCTCTCTGGTACGCTGCTCACGAGGTGCAAGCTGGGGCCTCCCACCCCGAGCAGGATGAAAAGTATTGTGCTGCTGCATTCTCTCCATCACCTGTTGAAACATGTCAACCATTCGAGCAAGAAGTCTCTCCTCTGACTTTTGAAGTTGTTGTGTAACAACTGGAACAGTGTCTCTGCTTTGAGCTTCCTGGGAACCACCTTGGAATGAGGACAAAGCTGTAGAAGGATGATTTGCCTGATGATGAGATTGGAGAAAGGAGGCTGAAAGTAATGAGCTAGGGGTGTTATAATGCTCAAAAGCTGCCGGGCTAGGGGACACTGGGCCGGGCTGCTCGGGGGTGATGGCAGTGATCTGGCTTCTTAGGTGTGGGGCATTAGTGGTTCTGCCAGCTGCCCTCAACTCTCTCTGGAAGTCATCAATCCTTAGCTGAACATCACGTGAAGTCCACTCATGAATTGGTTTGCACTTCAAAATGCAGGATAACTCTGGGTCAGAGCAGTGTTTGACAAACGTGAGAGCCACTTCATCATTCATGCTCTCTGCCTGCTTCCCACATTTACGCTGGTCATCAAGAGCTAGGTCCGCTGTCTTGTTCAGTCTTATCCAATAGTCAACAGGATTCTCCCTGTGTCTGGGCAGAGTAGCATAGAAGTCGGCAAGTGGGAGACATGAGGTAGCTTCACTAAAGTAATGGAGAAGAACATCATATATCAGTTAAGGATTCTTCTTAACATCCAATGAAGGATCACTACGCAAGGCAATCTGTACCACATCCTTGGCTTTGCCCATTAAGTGGCACATGATCTCTTCTGCTTGACCACAAGTAGGTATGTCTTGTTTTCTGAGGTGCAGTTTAGTCAAGTCAACCCAGTCTTGGATTGAGCATTTGTCAGTGTTGTCGCCTCTGTATGGCTGGAGTACCCTATCAGGTCTAACATGGGACTGTCACATGAGGTAGGTCATGTCTGTTACTGTCACAATATGAGTTCTGGGTGGCAAGGGTAGGCTCAGGTTCACTGTTCATGTTTACAACACCAGCTGACATTAGTTTAGAAACAACTGACTCACCAATTCGTGCCCCTAACTGTCCAACCATGTCTGTAAGGTGATGGAGGGCATCGACATCGCTGCGGGGTGTGGAAGTAGGGGGATTCTCCCTCATGAACCCATCAATAGAAGTACAACCCTGGCTCTGACCTAACCCTGATTCTGTACAACCATCATATGAGAGCTTCGAATGTCCTACAGCCCCACTGTCAGCAGTACCGTTGAACCATACACCCCTACCTTTAGGTAATTTAGGAATAGCAAACCTATCCATTGCTAACACACTGACTACCTTTAACTATAAAATGTACCACAGGTATGTTCACAAATAGAGAGAGAGAAAGAAAAAAAAACAAAGCAGAACAACAATCTAAATGGGAGCAAAAGTAAAAAATAAAATAAAATGACACAATAAACGTTTAATAAATCTTACACTGATGTGCCATATCCTCAGAGTTAATTTCTTTGGAAGATGTTCTTGGCCCTTTGGGTTACCTTTGTATTATTCGTGTCTTCAATTTGTCATCAATTTTCTTCTTGCAGCCACATCCAGGGAGGCTGGCTGCAGTGCAGTGGACCTTACAAATGTAGTTCAAGGAACATCAGGCTGCTTGGACTTGGTCTTGGAGCCTTTACCATTGTTTTATATACTGTTGTTTCTCCTTACTTAAATAAGGAGATTTAGTGTCACTTCCTTCAGAAGGGCACTGAAGCTGTTACTTCATTGTTTTAGTTCTCACAGAGCACACATAAAAGCCTCGTTCACATTCCTGAGTTTCTTTATTGCCATACCAGCTTGGGAAGGAGCCAGGAAGGAACTTGTTGTAAAAGTAATATCTTTGTGTGAAACCATGCGAATGCATTCCAGTGTTAATTACCTGCTTTGAACTACATCAACTCCAACCTAGGCAGCACGATGGCACAGTGGTTAGCACTGTTGCCTCACAGCAACAGACTCAAACCCAACAGATGACTGCTCCTCCCTGAGCGTGGTTCTGCCGGAGGTTTCTTCCTGTTAAAATGAAGTTTTTTCTTCCCACTGTTGCCAAGTGCTTGTTCATAAGGGGTAATTTTGATGGTTGGGTTTTCTCTGTAAATTTCGTCTTGTCTTTGCCTTACAATGCAAAACTCCTTGAGGAGACTGTAAATAAAAGTGAATTGATAGTACCAGAGGTCAGCTATCGGCATCTGGTGGCATTCAGATAGAATGTAGGTTTAAGGCACTTACACTCTGGTTTTGTTTTTCAGACCTGGAAGCTACATCCATTATTCATACACACTATATCTGGACCTCAGTATTTTAATTTCTCTTCAAAACAAGACAGTAAAAATTGTCAAATAATGGTGACACTCTGGAGTGCTTTTACTTTGAAAAAACTGTGGAAAATCTACAAAGTTGAAGCCCACTCGACAGTTGCTTTGACTGAGTTGTGCTTAGGGGGTTAGGTTCACATATGACTGATGGAATGATAACTAATCAAAAGCTCAAGATCAGAAAAAATTTCAATCATTTAAAAAAAAATCTCTACTTCATCATTGAAAAATATTTTAAATTCAAATAACCATAAATTTTTCATCTACTGCACTTAACTTTGCTGCTCAGGTATTAATTAATTAAACCTAAATAATTTCTAAACCCTAGTCACAACCCTGCAACCCTGCAGAGTCACCATAGACATATTCATGCTCACATTCACACCTATGGGCAATTTAGAATTACCAATAAACCTAACATGCATGTCTCTGGACTGTGGGAGAAATCTTGAAAAAACATGCAGACCCAGGGAGAACATGGAAACCCCACAGAAGAGAGTGCCATGGGCACACAGTGGTTAGCATGGTTGCCTCAGAGCAAGAATGTTATAGAATGAATAGAAGAGAGGCCTGAAACCCATGGGACCCCACATGAAAGAGGAAAGGAGGAGGATACATTGTCACCAAGGCTGACACAGAAAGTTTAATCCACAAATCAGGACCCAGGGCTGTCCCTGATGCCCCCCCACTGCTCCAAATGACAAAGTGAAACGTCATGATCCACTGTGCAACAGTTAAATATAAGAGTACAACAGTAAAAGTCCCTGGAGTCACTAAAATATGTCATTAAAACCTCTTAAAAGAGCTGATTTAGTACTATGTATGGTTTTAAAACTGAACTGGAAAACCTCTGAAATGTTATGTCTTTCAGAAAGCTTACAATCATCTGATGACCCATGTTTTTAGAAGGAAAGGGTAGTTTGGAGATAGGCCTATCATTAGTGAGAGCTGTGGGATCTAGAGCAGGTTTTTTAAATTAGAGGTTGAACTACTGCACGAGCTAGAACAGAACAAGTCCGCCAGACCCTATCTTTACATTTACATTTATTAGTACCATCTTGTGGAATACTTCAACTCACTATATAATCTCCATAACACTAATTTTAATATGTATGAAAGAACTCCATAGCAACTACAGAAAGTAGCTAAAAAAAGTGCACTAACCCACAAAGAAATTAAAAACCATTTTCTGTATCCACTTATTATGCTAGATACAGAAATGCCATAGCTCTACATGCTACACTGTAAAGCCTAACAGTATATCTTAATTTTAAAAAGTAAGTACATTTAACTTAATCTGCTGAAAATGTTGGAGCCACTAATTCCCGTAAATTAAATAGAATTAAAAATGAATTTTTGAAGTTCTAATTCAGTTGTTTTGAGTACACTTAAATGTTCTGTGTATTTTAAATTGTGGTAATATAGTCCCAGTTAGCTCCACTGACTCATTTTCCTGGAGTTTACCTTATATCATTACAAAAAATGTAAACACCACTTTATCTTTCATCTTTCAGTTGTTGTCTCTATTTCAGTTTTTAAATAATCACGTACCAAATATGTATGCAGATAATTGTTAAAGATTCCACAAAGTGTAAAGATTTGATGTGAGGGGAGAGGGCAGCCAAGGATTTTTTTGGGCTGTATTCACAACCCTTTGGAGAACTTTCCTTTGAGCCGCAGTGCTGCTGTTATACCATACACAAATACAGTACGTTAGTATGCTCTCTATGGAGCACTTGTAGAAGGATACCAGCAGATTTTGCTTGATATTGTTCTTCTTGAGAACCCTCAGGAAGTACATTCTTTGCTGGGCCTCTTTTGTCAGCTCAAAGGTGTTTGTGCTCCATGTGAGGCCCTGCTCAATGTGAAACAGAAGTCAGCCACCCTCTCCACACAGACTCCCCCGATGGTTAGTGGTGTAATGTTGGTTTTGTTCCTCCTGTAGTCTATTACCAGCTCTTTTATCTTTGAGGTGTTGAGGAGCAGATTGTTCTCCCTGCACCACACTAATAGCCGCTCCACCTCACCCCTGTAGGCAGACTCGTCGCCTCCTGAGATCAGCAAACCTGATGACAAAACCCATCATCAGCAAACTTGATGATGGTGTTCCTGTGGTAGGCAGGGGTGCAATCATGTGTGTACAGAGAATAGAGCAGGGGACTCAGCACACAGTCCTGTGGAGAACCAGTTCTGAGGCTGAGGGCAGTGGATGTGTGTTTTCCCACCCTAACTCTCTGCTATCGGCTGGTCAGGAAACTCATAATTCAGGTGCAGGTGGAGTGAGGAAGACTGACAGGTAATCAGGTTTTTTGTGAAGGAAGACACCTGAAACACTTTAATTAAAAAGAATAAGACATTTATTATATTAAATAATCAGAAAAGATACATATGCATATGGGGACTCAGAGGAGGAGACAGGTCTGTGTGTGCTCTCTCTCTCCCTCCGAGCCCGTGTTCCTGTCTAACCATAACACCTTCATACTGCCTCTTATTTATCTCTAACCATTCTGGGCGCTGTGAGTTGGCCTTCTCTTCGGACTTGTCCAAGCTGGTTTTGCATGACCCAGATTCCTCTCAGCAGCAGTGGAGTCATAAAGCACATCTTCTTCCTGATGTTTTTAATTAGTCATTTAGCAATCTTGTCCAGATTAATAACAGAACATGATGATGTTGGTGATGTTCTAACTGTACGTTTTGTGGCCGTATCCTCCAGGATAAGAGGCACTGAGACAGAGAAGTTAGTCTAGCATTATCTCTCTGTTGGTCTCTGTCTAGTGTATTATTTAATTGTTCATTATTTGGTTGAACCACTGTTTATTAATTAACTTACTGGAATTTACTTTTAAACATTTGTCCTTTATTCACTGAGTAAAAAATAATCCCTAACAAGACCCAGGTCCCCCAGTATGTTCACCAGTCTGTGAGGGAGGATAGTATTAAAAGCAGAGCTGTAATCCACACATAGCTCCCCTGCTGCTCCAGGTGTTGCAGTGCAGCATGGAGGGCTGTGGTTACTGCATCCTGTGTGGACCTGTTGGCTCTGTAAGCAAACTGGTGTGGGTCAAAGCCAGGAGGGAGAAGTGCCGTGATGTGACCCTGGACCAATTTTTCAAAACACTTCATCACCACCGGGGTGAGTGCCACTGGCCGGTAATCGTTGAGGCTTGAGATGTGAGGTTTCTTGGGTATGGGGACTATGGTGGAGGATTTCAGACAGAAGGATCTAGTAGAGAGCTGCCATTTACAGTAACAAGCAACACAAGCAGCACAAATACACAAGCCGGGTTTAAATGCTCCAGGTGAGTATGATGAGGAACAGGTGTGTGAGCTGGCATTTGAATAGTCACAATCTCTTTAGAGGAGTGTTAAGTCATGTTTTTTATTTGTGAAGGAAGACATTTAAATCACTTTAGTTTGAAATGAAAACATTTAATATATTAAAGAACCAGAAGATATCACATGTACATGGGTGCTGTCTGATCACAGGCCATCCAAGCAGCCGGCTGTGACTCCCCTCCCAAGAAGGGAGCAGATTGTAGACTAAACATAACACTTTATGCTACCACAAGCACTATCAGTTCAAAATAGATGGAGAGAGGCCTCCTGGCACAAGCTTCTTCCAATCAGCAATAAGAGCTCTGTAAAAGAAACACATGCATTCCTGCCCTCACATGTCCCTAATCATGACTTTTATTCTACCTAGCAAAAGGGTGTGGTGACCTATACACACCCTCCTTAGACACATTCATACATGTTTTTGAAAAACTATCAAGGATAAGATAAACATATTTTTCTCTGAGAACAGAAAGGCCATAAATAAAATACACATGTCTCCCAAAGGCCGTGAAGTTAGTCTGGCAATTAGTGCTCCACAATCTCTGTGCTCTCTTATCTATTATTTGCTTCAGCCACTACTTATTAATTCATTTCCTGCAGTTTACTTTTAAGCATTTGTCATTTTATTCACTGAGTAAAAAAAAATAAAACCCAACAGGAGGCAAGAAGAGTTAATCACACCGACACACTTGACAGAGAGAGAGAGAGAGATGGCAGCTGTAGCCAGTAAAAGTTTGCTAAATATAACCTCAGCTAATTCATGCTGTTTTTGTTTACTTTGCAAACTGATTTAAAAAAAATTTCTATGTTCTATTCTGAGCAAAATATGAGTTTCTGTTTATATTTACATTTGACACAGTGCCCCAGCTTTTTGGAATTGAAGTGTGCTTTAAGTGTGACATATATTCTCTGCCATCTGTCATTAGGCTGTGAGATGGCATCAGAGATGAATGTAGAGAGTACTCTATAAAGCTGAAATGCATTAGGTTTAAAGTTTGCATGTTAGAAATAAACTGTAACACTGAAAGCACACTGAATGGTAAAATACATACAATGACTCATTCATTCACATAATTAATCTTTCTACTTTTGCAGCAACATGTTGCCATTTTGTTTTGCACATTCTTTATAGAAGGGCAGCGCGGTGGTTGACACTGCTGCCTCACAGCGAGAAGGTCCTGGGTTTGAATCCACCTTCTGGCCTTTCTGTGTGAAGTTTGCATGCTCTCCCTGTGTCTGTGTGTTCTTTCTGGGTACTCTGGCTTCCTCACACAGTCCAAAGGCATGCAGATAATGGAGTTTGGTGCATTTCTAAAGGTGTGAATGGTTGTCTGTCTCTCTCTGTTAGCCCTGTGATGGACTGGTGACCTGTTCAGGGTGTAAACCCCCACCCCCCAAACCAGGTGAGTGGAAGAAAATGGATTGATGGATTTTATATATAGATTGTCACTCATCTCTCTGATTTAATTAGAGACATACAGCACTCAGTCAACTTTTCTGCATGATATGCCCCCATATTATGTGATCCTGAAGCACACAGCCTGGATTAACACCACCTAGATTAACTCTGATTACCACCTTTGGGATATTTGTCTGATCTCTGATTGGGTTTTGTCAAGTTAGCTAACAAAGAGAAAGCTTGTCAATAAAAGGGAAACTGTTGGCATTAGTAGATTAACTAATACCTAGATTTTTCAATGATCAAAGACACAGATATGATTGTTTAAAAATTTGCAACATGATAGCTTTTCTAATGAAAAAAAACTGAAACAATTTTAAGTAGACTATTCATATCTCAGTCTCTGTTTTCACATGACTACAGTTTCCTCTGCTCTACAGAGTTATTAATATCTCAAGGCTGATTGTTTGTTTCCTTAGTGATAATAATAATTCATATTTCTCTCTTAGAGCCATAGCTGGCAAAAATAAAGAGAAACAAATTTATCTGCTCAGCAGTTAACTTGTCAAAAACACAAACACCCACCATGCGTCTTGTTTTGTCAGATGTTCGGTTAAAGGGCATCTGCTTGTTCGTGTTTTTCTCTATTAAACTGTAAAGTCTTGAGATTACACAGTGAGGAGCCCGAGATGACACACTGCAGATGTGAGTTGGAGTCATTTAAAGAACTGAATTCATTTAAAACAAAGTTGTCAAATGTCAGACACTTTAATCAGCAATTAAACACCCACTTTAAACCGACAGATGTATGAAATGTTAACTTATTTATGATCACAAACTGAGGTCAGATTGTGAGTGTTCAGTTAGCCAGAAAAAATTAAAGACAGCTTTAACTACAGATTGTGCTCCTCATTAGATTACATTAATGGAGAAAGAAAAAAATGTGATGTCATCTTCTTCTGCTAAACGTGACTCTTATCACTCAGCCGTCTGTTTGTGAGGGTGAACCTGAATTTGGCCACATCACTGGCGAGCTTCAAGTTGCAGGGAGTTTTTGTAAATATGTTCTCTCTGCTCCCCCTGCAGGAAAAATGGGAACAAAACAGCAGCCAGAACATGGAAAAACAACTTTGCTCAAAATAACAAAGTAACTTTTGCTAGTGGAGCTGAAAAAGTTTTTTGTTTTGAACGTTTTTAGCTGCATTTCCAGATGTGCTTGAGTTTGTGAATTTACAGATTGTGTACAAATTTAAAA
Source organism: Pterophyllum scalare (assembly GCA_024447675.2). NCBI lineage: Eukaryota > Metazoa > Chordata > Actinopteri > Cichliformes > Cichlidae > Pterophyllum > Pterophyllum scalare. The sequence continues at coordinate 49,385 of JAMQGT020012907.1, read as the reverse complement.
AGAAAAAAAGAGCCTTCTCATCAGATGATATGATTTTATTTACCAATGTTGCTCTGGGAGATTGGGCGGTGTTTCTGTAAAAAAAAACAAAAAAGGTTTTATTCCAGATGTGTAATGCAATTACCAAAAAACTGTGTAAAAGAATGAAAGAAGGCAACTTGCTCTGAAATTTGCTTGCAGACTCCTATCAGAAGGGCTAAAGCAGTAATTATAAAGATCAGGAACCACACACAAGGTAAGACAACAGCTGCAGTAATATGGGATATGTATGGATTTCCAGCTTCAACATCCTCTGTAAGATAAAAAAAGTGACTAATTTCAGTGCAGTTCTAATACTCAGTTAACTTATGCTCACTCCCATGTAAAAGCAAAAGAGCTCTCACTCACAAAGTTGTGACTGAGCTTTGTATCAAAGCCGGAAACTTGGGAGCTTTATTTTTAAGGAATATTAATGCAAGTACAATGAGGAAAGAGATAAGCTGGTATGGAATGTCCAACTCTTCCTGTTTCAGTGGCCCAAATGCTCCCACACAGTACTCAATCATGATAGATGTGTAAGGAATGCTTGCTGTAAGTTTGTTTGCCCCCGATCTAAAAACTTAGAAACTTGATTTACTCACCTCTAATTATGAGCTCCCATTTCTGTTTGAATACTCCTGAGTCTGTGATCGTTTCACATGTGTAGTTTCCTGTGTGAGTTAGCTGTGCGCTCTCTATGATGAGTGCATACAGTTGGCTCTCTAAGGTGGACATGTTCAGTTTCAGGCTGGCAGCTGCAGGGGACTGTCTCCACTTGCTGTCTGAAGTTTTCTGGCTGCTGTTTAAGGTTACACAGCTGCTGTTTGAGGTCGTCTGTGGCAAGAAGCTGAACAGATTATCCCCGTCCTTCGTCCATGCCAGTTGAATAAGGCAGTTAATTGAAATATTGCTACATTGCAGGCTCACTGTGCTGCCAGTTATCAGGGAGATGCTGTTCCCATCTGAGGGGGTGAAAAGAATTTATGCCTAATTTGAGCTGCATCCACATTGTCATAATTACAATACTACATCAGCAGGAAAATTACATTTTTCAAAAATTTTAACCCAAAATAAAATCTGCATACAAACAAAATGCACTGATTTGCAAACCACTTACACCCTATATTTGTTATTGTATTAATTTAAGCAACTTAAATAATGAATTTCAACATTTATCACTCTTATACAACTTGAATTACATACATGTATATAGCAATAATACAGTGGTATAAAAAGCTCAGCTTGTGTTTAAATTTTTGCAGCATCAGCATTTTGGGGGCAGGACTGTAGATTATCATTTAGAGAAATGTACCTCTCTGAAACCTATCAAAACTCTGGTAATCCCATATAATTTCAGGAGAAAAAGACAATGATTTTTGTCTATGACCAAAAGAGAGATAAGCTGGTATGGAATGTCCCACTGTTGCTTGACCCCTCCTGATCAGTGGCCCAAATGCTCCCACACTGTAAGGAATGCTTGCGGGTTTTCCCCCTGATCTAAAAACTTACTGTTACATTGCAGGGTCACTCTGCTCCCAGTCGTCTGGCAGATGCTGTTCCCATCTGAGGGGGTCAAAAAAAAATTTAGGCCTAATTTTAGCTGCATCCATATTGTCATAATTACAATACTACAGTAATAGAATTCTTTTTTTAAAGCCACATAAAATATGTATAAATACAAAATGCAGTGATTTGCAAATCATTTAAAACCATCCATTTTCTCCTGCTTATCATTTTCAGGTCACCAGCCTGTCACAGGGAGTCAGACATTCATTCACACCTACAAGCGATTTAGAATCACCTATTAAACTAACCCCAATAACTGCATGTCTTTGAACCCAGAGAAAATCACGCAAACAGGGGGAGAACATGCAAACACAACTCAACTCAAACTCAGCAAAGAAAACAAGGTGGGTTCAAACCCAGACGCTCTTGCTGTGAGGAAACAGTGCTAACCACCATGCCACTGTGCTGCCCCCCCCCGATCTAAAAACTTAGAAACTTGATTTACTCACCTCTAATTATGAGCTCCCATTTCTGTTCGAATACTCCTGAGTCTGTGATCGTTGCACTTGTGTAGTTTCCTGTGTGAGTTAGCTGTGCGCTCTATGATGAGTGCATACAGTTGGCTCTCTAAGGTGGACATGTTCAGTTTCAGGCTGGCAGCTGCAGGGGACTGTCTCCATTTGCTGTCTGAAGTTTTCTGGCTGCTGTTTAAGGTTACACAGCTGCTGTTTGAGGTCGTCTGTGGCAAGAAGCTGAACAGATTATCCCCGTCCTTCGTCCATGCCAGTTGAATAAGGCAGTTAATTGACATATTGCTACATTGCAGGCTCACTGTGCTGCCAGTTATCAGGGAGATGCTGTTCCCATCTGAGGGGGTGAAAAGAATTTATGCCTAATTTGAGCTGCATCCACATTGTCATAATTACAATACTACATCGGCAGGAAATTTACATTTTCCAAAAAATTTTAACCCAAAATAAAATCTGCATAAAAACAAAATGCACTGATTTGCAAACCACTTATACCCTATATTTGTTATTGTAATAATACAGTGGTACTCAACTCAACTCAAACTCAACACAGAAAACAAGGTGGGTTCAAACCCAGATGCTCTTGCTGTCAGGAAACAGTGCTAACCACCATGCCACTGTGCTGCCCCCCCCCCCCCCGTATTTGTGACTGTATTTTCTTTTAAAGAAACTTAAAGAATATATTTCAAGATTTGTTCCCACTTCACTTATCTCTATTCCAGGTCTGCCTTTTCAAGCTAAAGTTGACTTAACAATTTCTCAATTAAAGTTGTTATGAGTAAATTAAAAAAGCAGCATTTGCTATGATGCAAAGCCAGAATTAAAAATAACGTGTCCCACATGTTCCGGTTCTGGTTTTACTGGTCTGTGGGTGTTTTTTTTCAAAATGTTCTCACAAGTAATGGTCATTCTTACAGAAAGTGTACATGAATTTTACCTGTTTGCAAGGAAGTATAGAAGATGCAACATATTAGAGCCAGGGTCCTGTCGATGCCCAAATATTTGGAAAAGTCTTCCATGCCAACTTGAAGGAAAGAAGATTTAGAAACATGCTGACGTTATAGCCGACTCATCATGTAATGGTTGCGTTGTAAATATTTGTAACTGGTATTTTATTTACATTGAAGTTCAAAATGTAATTATCGAGAATAGGCACCAATAACACAATAAACAATGTAATGCAAAATATACCAACATACCATAGCAAAGTTTCATCATCATTTCAGCTGAGAACTTCTTTTTTAATTGCATTAAACTGGAGCGCAGTAGCCAAAGATTAGAATTTAAAGATGTGATGCGACTGTGATCAGATACCTTAAATTGCCAGTAAGAGAGACCACATCCTGTTTAAACCTGCATGCAGAACAACAGAAATAGCAACAACACCTTCTTACCAGTATCAAGTGTCATATGCTGTTTGTCCTTATCTCTATACTGCAATCAAGAAAACAAACTTTGTGAAAATGGCAGTAATTATACCAAAGAGCTTCTATAGTGGACATGCAAGCAAAGTGTTTAGATTGAGCCTCGCCCAAGCATTTATCCTAGAATACAGGAAGTGAATTAATGTGGTCTTTGGCCATGTGAGTGATGTGAGTGATTCTGACAATTTGTTGACACTGACAAAATTACCATTTAGCAACATTAAAAAGTTAAATCCAACATTTTGAAGCTGTTATTTGCACTTTAGATATTGCTTAAGTTTAAAACAATTCACGATAACCCAAAAGACAAAAAAAAAAAAAGCAAAGATATATAAGATTTTCCCATTACCTGCAAATTGTTTTATACAAGTCCTAAAAGACATGTCTCATAATTTATACCTACAGCTTGCAAATGAGCCCATGTTTTCTGGGGTCACCAAGGTCTGGTCCCATAGACAGTATAAAAGATGGACGTAGCTACTGTGACATCACCCACTTGTTTCTGATGTCCTGTTCTGAAGCCTCGAGATGAACGTTTGTGCCACTGCCATGTTGGTTTAAAAGAAAAACAGATGTTAGGGGAAACTGCACACTCATTGGCTAACAGCTTGTCAATTGTCATTAGCCAGTGAGCATTATTTTTTTGGTTATTTCTTTTCTTTTATTTTTTTTATTTTTTTGGGGGGGCAGCTGTAGCCAGTAAGTAAGTTTACCCTCAGCTAATTCACACCTTTAGTGTTTTCATTCACTTTGCCAACTGATGAACTGCAGTGGCAGTGTACTGTTTGCTCTTTTTGATTTTTATTGTTGCTTTTCTGCTGAACAATTAACAAAAAACTTTCATAGGAAATTACCTCCTACATCAGTACCTGTAATTCAACAGTCTGCTGCCCTAAATCATCTTAGTGAGTTATACATGTTTATTTTTATTTATTAATCATCCACCCCACTTCATACCTGTGACCACAGATAACTGATATTGGTGTGATATGTTGCGCTTACTCATGCAGTGTCTTTAAATGTAACCTTCTATTTTGTTTCTTGATTTGTACTCTGCTGCCCTGTTCATTCATGACTTTAAACCATTTTATAAAGCACCTCTCACATAGACGTGTTCTTTTAGAATGCAGTCCTGAGCGGTGCACTGCGAGGTGTGACTAATGTGATAGTGATCTATGTCAAGCTTGAAGTCAGAGTTTGCAGTGTCACAAAGTTGTTTTTCTTTTAACCTGGTAATTCATGCTGAACACATAACACGGAGCAGGCAGTGTGCAGAGTTTGGGGTTAAAACAGGCTGAAAGCATCACATTTTCACTGATTCGTTTTTAACCCCAATTCCCAAAAATTGGATTGCCATGTAAAATATAAATAGAAATAGACTGCAATGACTTGCAGACATCATAAACCCATATTTTATTCACACAGAAAATGTTTATGAACAATGTGCCATTTTCAGAAAAAAAACTAAGGTCATTTTGAATTTCATGGCAACAACACGTCTCAGGCAGGCAGGCCAGTTAAGCACCCTTCTACCAAAGAGGATGTTGTCTGGATGGGAGCACGTGTTGCTCCAAAATCAGTATACACCTTTCAGCAATGATAGTGTCTTAGCAGATGTGCAAGTTGTCATTTCCATAGGCACTGATGCACCCATACCATCAGAGATGTAAGCATTTAAACTGAGCACTGATAATCTGCTGGTCCCTCTCCTCTTTAGTCTCGAGGATGCTGTGTCCATGTTTACTAAAAAGAATTCAAAATTTTGCTTTTATGACCACAGAACAGTTTTCCACTTTTCCACTAGAGCTTTAACCTGCATTTGTGGAGGGCACTGTGAACTGTGCTGACAGAGACAGAGATTTCTGGAAGTGTTCCTGAGCCCATGCAGTGATTTCCATGACAGAATCGTACCTGTTTTAATGCAGTGCTGCATGAAAGACCCCAAATTTTCAGACTTGTCCCTTACGCGCAGAGATTTCTCCAGATTCCTGGAATCCTTTCATGTTATTATATACTGCAGATGATGAGATGTTCAAAGTCTTCAATCAAATTTAAAATGAGCTAATATTTTTTAATAAATAGTAAAACCTCTCAGTTTAAACATTTGGTACATTTTCTATATTCTGTTTCACACAAAATGAGTTTAGGAGATTTAGAAATGATTACATTCTGTTTTTATTTACATTTAACAAAGTGTCTCAAATTTTTGAAATGGATTTGTTGCTACAGCACGCTGTAAGTGTGTTATATATATTCTCTCCTGAAATAGTACTTTATATCTATGTCACCTGCTGAGATGTATCTTACTAACACAGAGGGAAGCTCTTCTGTAAAGTTACAGCAGCATAAACTATGATTTTAGTTCATTGGGACTTTGTGTATGTGATAAACCATAAATGTGTTTTTTATACTTGCTCCTTGTTTTTTATATCTGCGGTCAAGTCTGAATATTCAGTTAATGAAATTAGTTCCACTTTGATTTGGTTCTTTCCACGTCTCCTTTATTATGCTGTGAGACGGCGTCAGAGGTGAATGCAGTGAGTACCCTAGAATGTTTAAATGCATCAAGTTTAAAATTTGCATTTAACATTAGAAATAAACTGCAGCATGATTAGCATACTGAATGAGTACTTGGTTATTTTTTTACTGTATGTTGTGAGATCGAGTTATATAAAGAAAAAATGGATTCAGTTAAAACAACAAAGTTGGGAAATGAGTGAAGAATGGTGCATTTGATCGCCAGACAGTTTCCTCAGTAATTAAACACCCGCTACAATCTGGCAGATGTGTGAACTGTTCATTTATTTATGATTACAAATGATGAGGTCACAGTATGACATATGTTCAGTTAGCTAGAAAAAAAATGCAGTTTTAACTACAAATAATGGTCTTCTATAATTACATTTACGGAGAAAGCTGTTTATAACTGTTGGTAACCTAAAACAAATAGTAAGTCTTTACTGTATGTGATTCATATCACTCAGCCCTGTATTTGTAAGGGTGAATCTGAATTTTTACAGATCTTTGGTGACTTTCAAACTCCAAGTTTTCATAAACAGGTTCTCTCTGCTGCTGCTGCAGAAAAAATGGGAACAAAACAAAATGACGATAAGATTTAAGGAGCTTAAATCTGACGTGAATGCAGACATGCTGGTATGGGTTGATATGCCCCCATGCTAGTGGAGCTGAAACAGATGTTTATTTTGAGTGTTCAGATGCATGTCCAGATCTTCAATATTTACTATAGTAGACAAGGTAGCATCTCTGCTTTAACTTTAACTTTATATCTATGGGTTGTAGATAGACATTTAAAAAAAAGTCTAGCTTCACAGCAAACAAGATGAAAACTATTATATTTACCAATCTTCTCGGAGGCTCGGTGGAAGTCCTGTAAAAAAGAGACACTTTGGTCATTTTTGGCAGTGGCATAAAATCATGTAAAAGAATGACTAACGGCAACATACTGTGAACGTTGTTTGCAGACTCCTCTCAGAATGATTAAAGCAGTAATTATAAAGATCAGGAAACACAGGCATGGCACAGCAACAACTGCAGCAACATAGTTTTTATGTGGATTTGCTGCTTCCCTTTTCTCTGTAAAACAAAACCAAAAAGTGACTAATTTCACTGCAATTCTACTACTTAGTTAACTTACGCTCACTGCCATGTAAAAGCAGTTTAGTTTTTTGTTTTTTTTTTTGGTGTGTGATAGATCATTGTTTTAAGAACGGAAGTCAGAACTGCTTACACATACCCTGTGGTCTCTGAAAAGACCTCAGACTCTCATAAAATGTGCCGTGTTGTAATTCTGCCTCTAAATCTTGGGAACTTTATGTTTAAGAAATATTCATGTGAGGTTAATAAATGCTACCAGACAATCTGACCATAACATCTCTGCTGGTGTACGATACGCAAATATGAAAGCAATGCAAGTGCAGCCAGGGCTACAAATGTAGGTGAGCGTACAACTTTCCCAAGAACAGCATTTAAGCAGTATTAGTGGAATTTTAACTCTCCCCACACCTCTCTGAAACCTTACAAAATGCTGGTAATCCCATGTAATCTTCAGGAAAAAAGAATGAGAGTGGGATAAGCTGGTATGAAATGTCCCACCGTTGTTCAAATCCTCCTGATGAGTGGCCCAAATGCTCCCACACCGTACTCAATCATGAGACGTGTATAAGGAATAATTGTGTTTTTTTTCCCCTGATCTAAAAAAATTTAGATTTACTCACCTGTAATTATGAGCTCCCATTTCTGTTCGAAGACTCCTGAGTCTGTGATCGTTGCACATGTGTAGTTTCCTGTGTGAGTTAGCTGTGCGCTCTCTATGATTAGTACATACAGTTGGCTCTCTAAGGTGGACATGTTCAGTTTCAGCCTGACTGCTTCAGGGGACTGTCTCCACTTGCTGTCTGAAGTTTTCTGGCTGCTGTTTAAGGTTACACAGCTGCTGTTTGAGGTCCTCTGTGGCAAGAAGCTGAACAGATTATCCCCGTCCTTCGTCCATGCCAGTTGAATAAGGCAGTTAATTGACATATTGCTACATTGCAGGCTCACTGTGCTGCCAGCTGTCAGGGAGATGCTGTTCCCATCTGAGGGGGTGAAAAAAAAATATGCCTAATTTCAGCTGCATCCACATTGTCATAATTACAATACTACAGCGGCAGAAAAAAACACGTTTTCCAAAAATTTTAACCCAAAATAAAATCTGCATAAAAACAAAATGCACTGATTTGCAAACCACTTACACCCTATATTTGTTATTGTATTAATGTAAGGAACTTAAAAAAAATCAATTTCGACATTTAATACTCTTGTACAACTTGAATTACATACATGTATATAGCAATAATACAGAGGTATAAAAAGCTTAGCTTGTGTTTACATTTTTGCAGCATCAGCATTTTGGGGAACAGGACTGTGGTTTATAATTTTGATAAGTATGCTTATTTTCACAGTCTGTAGACACTTAGCTTTTAACTTTTAGCAGAAAAACTAGAAGAAAAAAAAAAGGAAAGTACTGGTACGCAACAATGTACTGACCCAGTCACCAATAATCCTCCACTGCTACATCCCACATAGTTTAAGTTTCTTCTGTTTACCTGTGGATGCAGTTTTCTCTGGATGTCACTCTGCAGCCCACCTCCATCCCAGCTCTGACTTTTTTAGCTTTTTTGCACTTAATCAGTGTTTTATGCATGTACAGTGCTGTGAAAAATATTTGCCCCTTCCTGATTTCTTATTTTTTGCATATTTGTCACACTTAAATGCTTCACATCATCAAACACACTTTTATATTAGACAACTATAACCTGAGTAGATACAAAAATGCAGTTTTTCTAAGATTCATTTATTAAGGGAAAAAACTGCCCAAACCCTGACTCTATGCCAAAAAAAAGTAATTTCTAAGGGACTCCAGCAAACCATGCTAAGAGCCATTATCCACAAATGGAGAAAACCTATAACAGTGGTGAAGCTTCCCGGACATGGCTGGCTTACCAAAATTACTCCAAGAGTGTATCTACAACTCCTCCCGAAGGTCAGAAAAGAACCCTCTGTGGTATAAAGCCACATCTAAACAACTGCAGGTCTCACGTTCCTCAGTTTAGTCAGTGTTCATGATTCAACAACAAGAGAGAGAGACTGGGCAAAAATGGCATCAATGAGAGTTTCAAAAAGCAAACTGCTGTTGACTAAAAGGAACACAAAGCCTCAGCTCACATCTGCCAACCAATTATTAGGTTTATTGGGGCAATTACTGTTTCACATAGTGCCAGAGAAAGGCAGAAATAACAATAACTATGGATGTCAGAAATAAATAACGCTGAGTTTCTTTGTTACTAGTCAGACATGGATATTTTTTTCTCATGTAGCTCTTAGTAAAAAAGCGCAAAAAAAATATCTCTAATTGTTAATCCACTCCCGTTATGCTCAGGTTATACTCGTTGTTAAAGAAAGTGTAAATAAATTTTACCTGCTTTTAAGAGAATACATATGATGCAACATATTACAGCAAATGTCCTGTTGATGCCCAAATAGCTTGAAACGTCTTCCATGCCACCTTGAAAAAATTTGCAAATATGTTTTCAGCATCGGTGACTCGGAATATAAATATATAAAGATTTGAGATTATCAAGAATGGCCTGCACAGTGAAGCAGCAATAACTCAATCATCGGTTTAGCACAAACATATCGTAGCAAAATTTCTGAACACATGGCAAATATTCAATCTCATTTCAGTCGAGAATTTATTTTTAACTACGTCAAACTGGAGATTGTTAGCCAATGAGAAATCTTAAGTGATTGTAATCAAGTGTAATGAACTGCTGATAGGAATTATAAAGCTCACATCCTGTGTAAACCTTCATGTGAGTAATAGCAACATTTTCTTACCGCTACTGAGTGTCATACGCTGTTTGGTCCTTATCCCTGTGCTGCTCCTTTAACAGCTTTAATATCACAAAAAAAAGAGAAAATGTCATATCTAATAACCATAGTAATTATAACACAAAGCTTCTTTGCATGTACGCCCTCTGTACAGAAATACATGCAAAGATTCAACCTTACCTGGGTGCTTGAGCAATACCACAGAAATGCCTCGCAAACAGGAAGCGGATGTCTGGTGTGTGTCCGCGTGAGTGATGTTTTTTGTTTTTTTTGTTATGGTTGGTTGGGTGTTTGAAGTTGCGGAATACGCTGCGAGAGTACACCCTGACAATTGTTGACAGTGACACGTTGTGGTATTTTTTTTCCCACTTGGTATTGCACTGTTCTACTTGTGCCAGCACCACAGCGAGTGGCCGCAGATCGCATATCCTGTTTATATTTCCTTTTTCATATTTGAAAATGCACAAAAGTCCACTTTAAACTGTGAAGAGGAATCCCACAATGAAGTTCCTTTTAGCAATTCATTACTTTGTGCTCAGATTTGGCACTAAAGGCAAGTTTCCATGCTGTATGGCTCAATATGTATGTGATGTGAAACTGCAATGGCCTGACCTACAAAACAGCCTACTTTTTTTGTACTTTTTCCAGCAGTGCTTATGTTTTCTTGAAATGGCATTTTGCTTGGTCTAAGGTTGTTTTGAAGTCATCTCTCAAAACGATGTGAGATATAGTCACCATAAAAAAGAAAGCACACCACCCGTTACTCCTAAGGTTTTATGTATGAGAATATAATAAAAATGTTAAGATGAAGAAAGCCCCAAGAGTTAATTCTCAGACTCTACAGGCCTCAGTTGGTGTGTTAAAGAATAAAGTTCATGACGGTACAATTAGAAAAAGACTGCACAAGTATTGCTTATTGGGAAGGGTCATCAGGAGAAAGCCTCTTCTCTCTGAAAAGAATATGACAGCACTGCTTAGGTTAGCATAGTTACATGTGAACAAACTAAAGATTTCTGGAGCAGTGTCCTTTTGGACAGACAACACAAAAGTGGAGATGTTTAGTCATAATGCACAACACTGTGTTTGGGAAAACAACCACAGCGTATCAGCAGAAATACAGTGGTCAACCCAAATGAAATTCTGTGCCCGTAAGAGCAGAGCATAAACAAGGACCCGCAAACCTCAGTAACCCTGGCAGAGACTCCATCTGACTCAGAGAAAGTAAAGAAGAAATAGCATAATACAAAAACCCGAAACTTGCTGACTGTGACACTACAATCCCAAAGAGCATGAAAGTCAGTGTTTGGTATGACAAACTTTTTTCTTCAATGCAACCCTGAAGTTTTCCTGCAATTTTAGTCTTCAGGAATAGTCCACATGTTCAGTTGTCCACAATGTGGACATTCAAACCTCTTCTTTGGATGCTGGTTACAGTTTATTCTGTTATCTGTAACAATGATCCCACAGTGCCAAAGTAATGTTGAGGTCCGAGCTCTGGGGAGGCCAATCCACAACTGACAGAAAAATACACAAATACTATTTGAGTATGTTTTTATGAAATTCATTTGCAGGATCAAAATCTGACTGTACTTTTCTGTGTTCATAATGCCATCAATTTTGACAAGATTTCCAACACCACTGACAGAAATGTAGCCCCAAACCATGACAGAGCCTCCACCCTGTTTTAGAGATGGCTTTGGACACTCACTGTTGTACCTCTCTACACAGCTGAACCTGGGATTTGGGTGAATATTAAGAGCTTCAATGCATTTGATGACAGTTCTGTCATGATCACCTGGTCCAACTGTGCAGGCTCACCATTTTCTATCGGTCTCTCCTCCTTGTTGCTCTTTCTCCCGTGTGTGTGTGTGTGTGTGTGTGTGTCGCCTTTGTGTTTCAGGATGCAATGAAGTACAAATACTTACTGCATAGTTGAATTTTCAGGTATCTGTGCTTTACTTGAATTTTTTTTTTTTTTTTTTACTTTTGCCTCCTACATCTTTACATAAATGTCTTAATCTTGCTAACACATCCTGTCCAGCTCTGTCTCTCTGACCAGCAAATCTATTCCTTGGTGTCCAGCCTCATATATTTCCATCACCTTTGCCACCTCGCTTTTTGCCATATGCCTAGCCTCCTGGATATCTACTTTCCTGTCTACTTTCTTCATCTCCATGACTATTCCACTTTTCTTTCCTAACATCTTCTTTTGAATACTTTCTTGTCCTTCCTCATTCCACAAATAAACATCCTTGTCTTCATTCCACTGTCCAAAGGACACACCAAACACCTTCTTGGCAGTTTCAGCTTTCCCATCATCTGGTGACTCTCCCCTGCCACCCATAGCCTCTTTCAGTTCCTTCCTGAACCCTAGGCAACATTCTTCCTTCTTCAACTTCCTTATTTTAATCCTTGCCTCTGCCTTCACTCACTTCCTTATCTCGATGTCCAAAGACATCCTACAAATATTATCTGATGGTGCCAAGCTACATTATCTCTAAATCCACTACCATGTGTTCTTTTGCATTCCTCTCCTTAACACCACTTAATCCAACTTACTCCCATAATCATAAATAATAAATGAATTCTTTTCTGGCATCCATCCTATGGGGCATACACACTGACAACACTGAGCATTGCCCCGTCGATTTCCAGCTTCAAATACATGGTCCTGTCTGACACTCTCTTCACCTCCACAACACTATTCACATTCTTGTCCTTCAAGTTTGTTCCTACTAAATTTTTCCTCCTGTCTACACGATGGTAGAACAGTTTGAATCCACCTCCCATGCTCCTTGCTTTGCTTCCCCTCCAGCTGATCTCCTATATATACAATATATCTACCTTCCTTCTCTCCATGTCTATCATAGCCATCCTCTCTCTGCCTTTACTAGTCACAGGCCCTGAATTTAAAGTTCCTATTCTTATTTCCACACTCCCACATTTCTTTGTTCTATCCCTGCCACTCATCTGCTTCCTTTCTTTGGTCTACCAGCATGCTTTTGAGCAGTCATTGTTTACCTAGCCAGGACTGACTCAATATGCACTCCACCACCTCACCACCATACTGAATATCAGTATGTGGCAGATAATGTTGATATCGAAACACTGTATGAGAAATACTGCATCCTCCCCACCAAGGTGTGATTATTGCACACCTTACCACTGTCCTCTAATCCTAACCCTCAGTGGGTTGTCAAAGATCTGGTGGGTATTTGTCTTATTTATCTTTTTTATTTTTTGCATTTTACATAAAATATACATATATATATATATATATATATATATATATATATATATATATATATATATATATATATATATATATATATATATATATATATATATATATATATATATATATATATATATATATATATATATATGTATGTATGTGTGTACACAATTCAAAATTTCGTCCAGGAATGAATGACCTTAAAATGAAAGCAACCGGGCAACTGGACATTTCACTAAAGCCTCTTGAAGGTGAAACATCTTCTCAAACCAAAAAAGAATCAACTGAAATGAAGCTGAATTCAAAAACCTACCATGACCTGCATGACAGAGAACCCACGCAGACACTTATTTAACCTGGCAAAGTTGAAACATTGAATTTTTTTTTTTTGGTGGCCATATGAAAAACCCACGCTGACTGCAATTTTGCTCAGATCATATGTGTCATGCTTCTCACTTTTTTTCAAATTGGAAAAATTTTGACCTAATCTGCTGTAGGAGGGCTAGTACAAAACACATTTGTTCCTAAAGCTAATTTCACCCCTCGACTGTGTGGCGGGGGTTTATTTTCTTTCCTTTTTTTTTCTTCTTCATGACTCACCATTGTGGCATTGCTAAAGCTTCAGTTTAGGGTGTTTAGGGTGTACCAGTACATGTAGCCTCAATTAACCTCAGTTCATTTTTGGTGTTGGTGTGTTTTAAAGTATTTAAAGTACTTCTCTTTTTAAAGCACCATTATCAGGACCTTTAATATGTTTTTATTCACAGATGAATTGAATGGGTTTTTCTACAGTAGCAGTGTACTTCCTGCTCTTTAAGATTTTAATGTTGCATTTCTTTCCAAATATAAACTCTACAATAGTGCCCATCATCAGGCATTGTGAAACATAGATGCCAAAGTGTGGTTTTAGTGAGTTGTGCATGGTTATTTTTATTTCTTAAGCAACTATGACAACAAATAACTGATGTGTTGTTCTACGTTCCACTGACACACAGAGCTTCTTAGAATGGAAACTCAGTTTTTATTTAACTCGTTATTGTTGTGCTTCAGTAATCAACATTTTGATGCTTCCATTGATATTTTCAATGGCTGCATTCTCTGAGGATGATAGTTATGCTCTGCTGGTACTGTTGAGACATACCTCACTATCACCACCTGTTGTAAAGTTACAGAACTGCAAACTGTCTGCTGCACCTTCACTGGAATTTAAAAATATTCAGTTAGTGATACTGAAAAGCCATCAAGTCCTTTTTTTTTTTACAGTGAAAACTGGTCAGTCAATTTTCAGGCTGATTATCCCAAAGAATATTCAATCAGGAAAATTAATTTCACTTTGATCTGGCCACAAACTAAGTGATTTCCACATTCGCTCATTAGGACAGTGTTTTTCAAACTGTGGGGTGTGCCCCACTGGTGGAGCCCAGGGTCATGACAGATAGGGTGCAAACAACCTGAGAGAAAAGTCATGCGGAACTTGACTTCTTCATGTTGAACATCGGATTAGCGGAACATTAGCATTAACAAACATTAGCACGTACATTAGCACAGCCACTGTCACCATCTGCTGAGTACATATGCAGAGCCGTCGTTCCGCCGCTTCGCCACCGAGGAGGGCACCACCACCCCCAGGGGACCCTGTGGGGCCTTAAAAGATTTCATCTGATGAAGAGGGGTATGACATAAAAAGTCTAAGAACCACTACATTAAACTGTGGGACAGTGTTAGACATGAATGCACCGAGAAGCTGTTTAAAGCCCTATGTTATCCACAGGCCACCTAAATACAACAAGGACTTTTTTAAATGATTTTTCTGATTTATTGTCTGAATTTATGCCTAAATATGACCAAGCCCTTTTTATTTAATATACATGTGTGCTGTCCAGATAACCCAATGACTAAGGACTTATTAAGTTAAGTTGACTCTTTTAATTTTACACAGTGGGTGTCAGGCCCCACACAAAAATGTGGACACACTCTGGACCTCATTCTAACGTATGGTTTATCTGTTTTTAACCTGTCAGTTTGTGTGACTGTGTTTTCAAACCACATGCCACATGTGTTTTTTGACCTTGCTTTGCCCTATAATTTGTTAAACCTCGTGCTCCGGCGCAGCACTGTCATGTTTTTTAACTCGTCTACTGCAGCACATCTTTCCGCTCTTTTTGATTTGAACTGTGGCATTCCCGAGTCTTCTAATACAGAGGTGCTCACCTCCTGGTTTTATTCTGTCTGCCAGTCTATTTTAGATACAGTGGCTCCAGTAAAGCCCAGGAGGCCCAGAGCTAAATTTGAGCCCTTGTTGAACGACACAACTCGTGCTGTCAGATGTGAATGCCATAAGGCTGAGCGAAAACGGATAAAGGACAAGCTGCAGGTGTCTTTCGAAATATTAAGGGACTGTTGGCATCGTCACCAGGCAACAGTGAAAGATGCCAAATGAGACCATTTGTCAAATATCATTGTGGCAAATAGTCATAAGTCACCAATAGTCACCATTTTAATATCTCGTCTAGAGTGGTGTGTAGGTATTCAGGGCAGGGCACTAGAGTGGTTTAGATCCTACTTGACCCAGAGAATTTTTACTATTTTTTTAAATGATTTTAAATCATCCTGTGCTCCTTTGTCGTGTGGAGTACCTCAGGGTTCAGTACTTGGGCTGTTGATGTTTTCTTTATATTTGCTGCCCTTTGGTTCTATTCTCAGAAAGCATAAAATTGCTTTCCACTGCTATGCTGATGATACCCAGATACAGTGGGAACGGAAAGTATTCAGACCTCTTTAAATTTTTCACTCTTTGTTTCTTTGCAGCCATTTGCTAAAATCAAAAAAGTTCATTTTATTTCTCATTAATGTACACTCAGCACCCCACCTTGACAGAAAAAAACAGAAATGTAGGAATTTTTCTAAATTTATTAAAAAAGAAAAACTGAAATATCACATGGTCTTAAGTATTCAGACCCTTTGCTGTGACACTCATATTTAACTCCCATGCTGTCCATTTCTTCTGATCCTCCTTGAGATGGTTCTACTCCTTCATTGGAGTCCAGCTGTGTTTAATTAAACTGATTGGACTTGATTAGGAAAGGCACACACCTGTCTATATAAGAGCTCTCAGCTCACAGTGCTGTCAGAGCAAATGAGAATCATGAGGTTGAAGGAACTGCCCAAGGAGCTCAGAGACAGAATTGTGGCAAAGCACAGATCTGACCAAGGTTACAAAAGAATTTCTGCAGCACTCAAGGTTCCTAAGAGCACAGTGGCCTCCATAATCTTTAAATGGAAGAAGTTTGGCCGTCCAGCCAAACTGAGCAATCGTGGGAGAAGAGCCTTTTTGAGAGAGGTAAAGAAGAAGCCAAAGATCACTGTGGCTGACCTCCAGAGATGCAGTAGGGAGATGGGGGGAAGTTCCACAAAGTCAACTATCACTGCAGTCCTCCACCAGTTGGGGCTTTATGGCAGAGTGGCCCGACGGAAGCCTCTCCTCAGTGCAAGACATATGAAAGCCCGCATAGAGTTTGCCAAAAAACACATGAAGGACTCCCAGACTATGAGAAATAAGATTCTCTGGACTGATGAGACCAAGATTGAACTTTTTGGCATTAATTCTAAGCGGTATGTGTGGAGAAAACCAGGCACTGCTCATCATCTGCCCAATACAATCCCAACAGTGAAACATGGTGGTGGCAGCATCATGCTATGGGGGTGTTTTTCAGCTGCAGGGACAGGACGACTGGTTGCAACTGAAGGAAGGATGAATGTGGCCAAGTACAGAGATATCCTGGAAGAAAACCTCTTCCAGAGTGCTCAGGACCTCAGACTGGGCCGAAGGTTCACCTTCCAACAAGACAATGACCCTAAGCACACAGCTAAAATAACAAAGGAGTGGTTTCGAAACAACTCTGTGACCATTCTTGACTGGCCCAGCCAGAGCCCTGACCTAAACCCAACTGAGCATCTAGACCTGAAAATGGCTGTCCACCAACATTCACCATCCAACCTGATGGAACTGGAGAGGATCTGCAAGGAAGAATGGCAGAGGATCCCCAAATCCAGGTGTGGAAAACTTGTTCCATCATTCCCAAGAAGACTCATGGCTGTACTAGCTCAAAAGGGTGCTTCTACTCAATACTGAGCAATAGGTCTGAATACTTATGACCATGTGATATTTCAGTTTTTCTTTTTTAATAAATTTGCAAAAATTTCTACATTTCTGGGGGGATTTTCAGTCAAGACGGGGTGCTGAGTGTACATTAATGAGAAATAAAATGAACTTTTTTGATTTTAGTAAATGGCTGCAATGAAACAAAAAGTGAAAACTTTAAAGGGGTCTGAATACTTTCTGTACCCACTGTATGTTTGGGTTCTTTATGAGTTTATTCTTTGCTTTGCTGCTTTAAGTTGATCTCTATGGTATTCATTTATATGTAGGAATTCTATGATAAATGAACAAACTGAGATAGGGGAGTGCTTCAATTATCAGATGTTATCAGAAGACTGTGAGTCTACAAAGAGGCAGAAAAAAACAAACAAGACAGAATCTACAGATAATGTGATGAAAACATTTGTGGGACAAGGTTGTGACTTCCCCAGAACATGTGTTAACAGCAGAGAAGATGAAGGCATCGACGTGACACGTTATAAGTGTGAGATAAAAGGACGCTGCAAGAAAATATAATTGAAAAGAGTGAAAAATTTAAAGTGCGATGCAAATGTCTTACAGACCTCAACAAAGTGCCTTGATGAAATCAAAGCTTTGATGGCTTTGAATTTCCTGAATTTTAATGAAAATAAGACAGAAGTGATCATTTTTTTGTCCTGGCCTCACTGGGGGGGCGGGGGGGGGTTCAGCCTCTGTGGATCTGGGTCCTTTATCCCAATATGTAAAACCTGCGGTCACAAATTTGGGTGTAAAGAGGGATGAGAATCTTAAGTTGGAGGGTCAGATTAATGCTGTGGTGAAATCCAGTTTCTTTCACCTGAGACAGCTCGCCAAGATTAAAACTATCTTGTCGAAAGACCATTTTGAAGCTATAATCAATGCCTTTGTTACGATCCGGCTGGATTACTGTAATTCTTTGTATTTTGGCGTTACCAGTCCTCCTTGGTTCGCCTTCAGCTGGTCCAAAATGCCGCTGCACAGCTTTTGACTGGAATATGTAAGAGGGAGCACATTACCCCTGTTTTATCTTCATTGCACTGGTTACCCGTTTATTTTAGAGTTCATTTTAAATTTCTTTTGTTTTTAAGTCTTTAAATGGCCTCGCTTCATCGTACGTCTCTGAGTTACTGCACCTAGACTCCCCTTCCTGCGTGCTCAGATCAGCTGATAAACTGCTTTTGGATGTGCTGAGGACTATGCGGAGGCTTAGGGGATTGCTGTGGCAGCCCCTAAACTGTGGAACTCGCTGTCATTGCACATTAGACAGGCCTCTTCATTGGCCACTTTTAAATCTCTTCTTAAGACCCACTTATTTCACCTGACTTTTGACCAGGTTTGAAATGTTGATTTTAGTTGTGTATTTATTTCTTATTTATTTTTATCTAGTTATTTTATACTATTTTATTATTTGACTTATGATAAACTATGTATTTTATTGTTGCTTTTATCTTGTTTGTTACTTTTTTACATACACTTTTTGAATACTGTTGTGTCCTGTTTTTGTTGTTCAGCACTTTGGTCAGTGCTTGCTGTTTGTAAAGTGCTTTATAAATAAAATTGGCTTGGCTTGGCTAATGCAGAAAGATAAACAGCACAACAACTGCCATCCAGGAGGTCACGAAAGAACCCAGAACAAAATCTAAAGAACTGCACGCCTCACCTGCCTCAGTTAAGGTCAGAGTTCATGATTCAATGACAAGAAAGAGACTGGGCAAAAATGGCACCTTTGCTGCATCAGGACCGAGACAAGCTGCCATTACTGATGGAACCGTGCGTTCTGTCCGGCCATCAGTTTGTGCCCTGAAGCTCAAACACACCAAGTCCACCTCTGAATGTTTCAAAAACTAAAACAAAAAGAAGGTTTTTGAGATTGATTAGATTGATTCTTTGATATGACCTTAAACAGGCTAAATTAAAACAATTCTACAAAGAATCCAGTTATTAGGTTCAGGGGGCAATTACTCTTTCACACAGGGCCAGGTAGGTTTAGATAGATTTTGTCCTTAATAAATTAAACAAATGAAAATTTAAAACTGCATTGTAGATTCACCCAGGCTTTTTTAACATTAAAATTTGTTTTGATGATCTGAAAATGTAAGCGTGACAAATGTAAGAGCTCGGGAAGGGGAAATACTTTTTCACAGCACTGAACCTGAGAGGCAAAAACTCAGCCTTCACACTGCTCGTTACACACCATTTTAGACAGTTTTATTTTTAAGTCATGGACCTCAATGACATCAATGAAAGGTGAATAAACATATTCTGGATTTTTCAGTGAGGTCACATTTTAAGAATTTCAGACAAAAGGTCAACATTCTCAGCAGTCAACTGGTCAAAACACACACACACACACACACACACACACACACACACACACCCTGAGTCTCATTCAGTCAGGCAGCCCTCTTTTTTTCAATAAAGTTGCAACGTTGTCTTGTTACTGACACTCTGTAAGTTATGATTGCACAGTTATTCAACCGAGTTTGCAAATGAATCCAGCAGGTAAAGGGTTATTTCACTCAGTACTTTAATATCCCCACAAACTGACATGTGTCAACTGTTGTGATTACACATTATGACAGGTGTTCAAGTAGCCAAGAAATGTAGCTTTAATTACATTTAGCCGGAGAGCTGAGATATAAAAAGAAGTGATGTCTTCTACTGTACGTGATTCATGTCACTCAGCCCTGTAACGCTAAGATTGAACCTGAATTTGGTTACGTCGGTGGTGAGCTTCAAGTTCCAAGGTGTTTTCATAAATATCTTCTTGCTGCCCCTGCAGAAAAAAAAGGGAAGATAAGAAAATTAAGATAAGATCAATTGGAAAATGACTGTGTTACAGCAGCCAAAAGGTGAAAACTTAGCTCATGAAAACAAAATAGGACAAAATAGCTTAAAATAAATCCCATTTAAAAAAGGAACCGAAAACACAAAAAAGTGAAGAGCTCAGTGAATCAAAACCTAAACATTATACACTGCTCAAAATAATAAAGGGAACACTTAAACAACACAATATAACTCCAAGTAAATCAAACTTCTGTGAAATCAAACTGTCCACTTAGGAAGCAACACTGATTGACAATCAGTTTCACATGCTGTTGTGACAACAGGTGGAAATTATTGTCAATTAGCAAGACACACTCAATAAAGGAGTGGTTCTGCAGGTGGGGACCACAGACCACTTCTCAGTACCTATGCTTTCTGGCTGATGTTTTGGTCACTTTTGAATGTTGGTGGTGCTTTCACACTCGTGGTAGCATGAGACGGACTCTACAACCCACACAAGTGGCTCAGGTAGTGCAGCTCATCCAGGATGGCACATCAATGCGAGCTGTGGCAAGAAGGTTTGCTGTGTCTGTCAGCGTAGTGTCCAGAGGCTGGAGGCGCTACCAGGAGACAGGCCAGTACACCAGGAGACGTGGAGGAGGCCGTAGGAGGGCAACAACCCAGCAGCAGGACCGCTACCTCCGCCTTTGTGCAAGGAGGAACAGGAGGAGCACTGCCAGAGCCCTGCAAAATGACCTCCAGCAGGCCACAAATGTGCATGTGTCTGCACAAACGGTTAGAAACAGACTCCATGAGGATGGTATGAGGGCCCGATGTCCACAGATGGGGGTTGTGCTCCCAAACCAACACCATGCAGGATGCTTGGCATTTGCTATAGAACACCAGGATTGGCAAATTCACCACTGGTGCCCTGTGCTCTTCACAGATGAAAGCAGGTTCACACTAAGCACATGTGACAGACGTGACAGAGTCTGGAGACGCCGTGGAGAGCGATCTGCTGTCTGCAACATCCTTCAGCATGACCGGTTTGGCAGTGGGTCAGTAATGGTGTGGGGTGGCATTTCTTTGGAGGGCCGCACAGCCCTCCATGTGCTCACCAGAGGTAGCATGACTGCCATTAGGTATCGAGATGCGATCCTCAGACCCCTTGTGAGACCATATGTTGGTGTGGTTGGCCCTGGGTTCCTCCTAATGCAGGACAATGCTAGACCTCATGTGGCTGCAGTGTGTCAGCAGTTCCTGCAAGATGAAGGCACTGAAGCTATGGACTGGCCCGCCCGTTCCCCAGGCCTGAATCCGATTGAGCACATTTGATGTCTTGCTCCAACCACCAAAGTCACGTTGCACCACAGACTGTCCAGGAGTTGGCGGATGCTTTAGTCCAGGTCTGGGAGGAGATCCCTCAAGAGACCATCTGCCGCCTCATCAGGAGCATGCCCAGGCATTGTAGGGAGGTCATACAAGCACGTGGAGGCCACTCATTTTGACTTGTTTTAAGGACATTGCATCAAAGTTGGATCAGCCTGTAGTGTGTTTTTCCACTTTAATTTTGTGTGTGACTCCAAATCCAGGCCTCCATTGGGTAATAAATTTGATTTCCATTGATGATTTTTGTGTGATTTTGTTGTCAGCACATTCAACTTTGTACAGAACAAAGTATTCAATGAGAATATTTCATTCATTCAGATCTAGGATGTGTTGGTTGAGTGTTTCCTTTATTTTTTTTGAGCAGTGTACAATGAGGAGCTTAAATCTAACAGGTGTTCAGTATCAGGCGATAAAGATGTCTCTGTCCATATCTGTGCTTGATTTTGTGTATCTACAGATTATGCACAAATGAAAAGACTAATTTCTCAACAGAGAAAATTAAAATTATTATATTTACCGGTATTACAGTGGGAGATTGGGTGGTATTTCTGTAGAAAAAAAGCAAAGAAAAAAATGATTCCAGCAGTGTAATGATGTTAGCACAAAACTGCGTAAAAAAAATGACCTCAGGAAACTTACTGCGAACATTGTTTGCGGATTCTTCTCAGAATGATCAACATGGTAATTATGAAGATCAGGAAACATGAACAAGGTATAATAACTGCTGCAGCAATATGGATTTCATAAGGATCTTCAGTTTCTTCTGTGAAACAAAGAACGGAACCAATTTCACTGCAGTTCTAACACTCAGTTAAGCGCGTGTCATAAAGACAAGAAAATACATTTTATAAGTCTGTCAAAAAACTTGTTGGCTTAACAGCTGTGACATGAACTTTGTGCTGGATGGTTTGATAAATGTGTTAAGAACTGTAAAAACAGTATGGGTTTTCTGATTCATGTTAGATTCGCAGAAAGGAAGTCAGTACTGCTCACACATACCCTGTGGTCTCTGAGAAGACCTCAGGCTCTCATAAAATGTGCCTTGTTGTACTTCTGCTTCATATCAAAGTCTGAAACCTGGGAGCTTTACACTACAGAAATTCAATGGGGAGGTAAATAAATAAGTATGAAGGCAATGCCAGAGCAGCTAGAAGTGCTCGCCTCTTTTTTGTGTGAGTATAGAGGCAACTGTAGGTGAGCTCTCCCCCGATCAGCATTTAAGCAGTGTTAAAGGAAATTCAACCCTTCCTACAACTCTGAAAGCTCCCAAACCATCAGCAATCCCATATGATCTTTGGAGAAAAAAAATGACAATGACTCTGACTGTGCCTTTGACACAGACAAAATCAAGAGAGAGAGAGAGAAGCTGTTATGGAAAGTGCCGTTGTTGCCCCTTCTTCCTGTTTCCATGGCCCACCTGCCCACACACACAGTGCTCAGTCATATTAAACGGTAGTTCCTTTTGTGGTTAATCCAGTTGTGTAAGGAATGCTTGTTTTGTTTTTTTTGTCTGATCTAAAGACATAGATATAAGTAACTCACCTGTAATTACAAGCTCCCATTTTTGTTCCAAGACTCCCACAATTGTGGCGGTTTCACACGTGTAGTTTCCTGTGTGAGTTTTCTGGGCGCTCCCTATGATTAGTGCATATAGTTGGCTCTCGGAGGTGGACATGTTCAGGTTCAGTTTGGCAGCTGCAGGGGACCTTACACATCTAATGTTTGAAGCTATCTGGCTGCTGTTTAAGGTTACACAGCTGCTGTTTGAGGTTCCATCTGACCTGAAAGTGAACAGATTATCCCAATTCCTTTTCCATGTCAGTTGAGTGAACTTGGTAATTGAGTTATTGATGCAGTTCAGGGTCACTGGGCTGCCAGCCGTCTTGCAGATTCTCTTCCCATCTGAGAGACAAGAAAATCAGACTGTAGGCCTCATTTTTGCTGCAGCCACAACATCAGAATTGTAATACTGTCATTTCCGAAAACTTGAATGCGGCAAAAAATGTGTATAAAATCAAAATGCATTGATTTGTGAATCATTTAAACCAAAAGCAAAAGCATTGTTCTTATTTATTGCACACTTACTATTTTTAATTTAGTGATTTTAAAATCACATAAGTCTTGCCCACCCTAATTGGGAAATTCAAAAACACTGTTTTACTTGTTATTATCTTTCATCCACCTGGTCCTTACTCAGAGTTTCTGTCTGATTTCTCAGACTTTTTATCTGATTTAGTGCTCAGTTCAGATAAAATAATTATAGTGGGTGATTTTAACATCCATGTAGATGCTGAAAATGACAGCCTCAACACAGCATTTAATCTATTAGATTCAATTGGCTTCTTTCAAAATGTAAAGGAGCCCACCCACCACTTTAATTATACTCTGGATCTTGTCCTGACATATGGCATAGAAACTGAAGACCTAACAGTAGTCCCTGAAAGCCCCCTCCTGTCTGATCATTTCTTAGTAACATTTACATTTACTTTAATGGATTACACAGCAGTGGGGAATACGTTTTATTACAGTAGGAGTCTTTGTGAAAGTGCTGTAACGACGCTTAAGGATCTAATTCCTTCATTATTATGCTCTTCAGTGCCATGTGCCAACACAGTGCAGAGCAGCTACCTAAACTCTGCTCCCAGTGAGGTAGATTATCTCATCAATAGTTTTACATCCTCACTGTGTACAATTTTGGATACTGTGGCTTCTCTGAAAAGGAAAGCCTCAAATCAGAAGTGCCTGACTCCGTGGTATAATTCACAAATGTGCAGCTTAAAGCAGATAACCCGTAAGCTGGAGAGGGAATGGCGTCTCACTAAAGTAGAAGATGCTCATTTAGCCTGGAAACATTTAGCCTGGAAACAGAAACAGCATTAGTGAAGGTTACAAATGATCTTCTTACAGCCTCTGACAGTGGACTCATCTCTGTGCTTGTCCTGTTGGACCTCAGTGCAGCTTTTGATACTGTTGACCATAACATTTTATTACAGAGATTAGAGCATGCCATAGGTATTAAAGGTACTGCACTGCAGTGGTTTGAATGATATTTATCTAATAGACTCCAATTTGTTGATGTAAATGGTGAGTCATCTTCACACACTAAGGTTAATTATGGAGTTCCACAGGGTTGTGTGCTAGGTCCAATTTTATTTACATTGTACACGCTTCCCTTAGGCAGTATTATTAGAAAGCATTGCATCAGTTTTCATTGTTATGCAGATGATACTCAGCTTTATCTATCCATGAAGCCAGATGATACACATCAATTAGTTAAACTGCAGGAATGTCTTAAAGACATAAAGGCCTGGATGACCTCTAATTTCCTGCTTCTAAATTCAGATAAAACTGAAGTTCTTGTACTCGGCCCCACAAATCTTAGATGCACGGTGTCAAATCAGATACTTACTCTGGATGGCATTACTTTGGCCTCCAGTAACACTGTAAGAAATCTTGGAGTCATTTTTGACCAGGATATGTCCTTCAATGCACATATTAAACAAATATGTAGGACCGTTTTTTTTACATTTGTGCAATATTTATAAAATTAGAAACATCCTTTCTCAGACTGATGCTGAAAAGTTAATCCATGCATTTATTACTTCTAGGCTGGACTACTGTAATTCATTATTATCAGGCTGTCCTAAAAGCTCCCTGAAAAGCCTTCAGCTGATCCAAAATGCTGCAGCTAGAGTACTGACAGGGACTAGAAAGAGAGAACATATTTCTCCCATATTGGCTTCTCTTCATTGGCTCCCTGTTAAATCTAGAGTAGAATTTAAAATCCATCTTATCTCAAAGACCTTATAGTTCCATATCACCCCAATAGAGCATTCGTTCTCAGACTGCTGGCTTACTTGTGGTTCCTAGGATACTTAAAAGTAGAATGGGAGGCAGAGCCTTCAGCTTTCAGGCCCCTCTTCTGTGGAACCAGCTCCCAGCTTGGATTGGGGAGACAGACACCCTCTCTATTTTTAAGATTAGGCTTAAAACTTTCCTTTTCGATCAATTTTTTAGTTAGGGTTGGATCAGATGACCCTGAACCACCCCTTAGTTATGCTGCTATAGGCCTAGACTGAAGAGTGCAATCTCTTTATAGATGAAGCACACCTCTTTAAGAAGGGGCTTAAAGATGGAAACCACCGAGTTAAGTTGGCTCATCCCATCCTGGTCTACCACTTGGGTGCTGTTTTCCTCAATCCCAATTCTGCCTTTTCAAGTTTTCCTGACGTCATCAGTGTCATGTATGTATTTTAAAGGGCAGGGGAAAGAGCCAACTTGCCAAAAAAATAAAGCATTAAAGCTGAAGTAAGAATCTTCCTTTGATTATAGTGGTTGTGACTGAAATAATAATAATTTTTTAAAAAACCCTTGTTTAAAAAAGCCACAAATAAAATAGATGGTCCCACATATTCAGATGATTTTTTTTTTTTTTGCTCCATCTGTCTTCCAGTCTCAGAATGGAAAAAAAATTTTTTCTCAAATCTCATATTGTCAAACTGTTCCCGTAGGTTATGCTCATTGCCACAGAAAGAGTAAATAAATGTTACCTGCTTGCAAGAAAATAAAGACGAGCCAACATATTAGAGCCGAGGTCTTGTTGAAGCCCAAATATCTTGAAAAGTCTTCCATGCCAACTTGAAAAAAAAAAGATAACGTTTTCAATATAGGTGACTCAGAGTATAAAGGTTTCATTTTAAATACTTGTAAATTTTAAATACTGGACCGTGAAGCAGCAAGAACTCAATAAACTACCACAGCAACATTTCTAAGCACATGACAAATTTACGCCCTCGTTTCAGCCGAGAATTTCTTTTTTAAATACATGAAACTGGAGAATATGAATTTGAATCAGACACGATTGTGTTCAACTACATTAAATTGCCAGTAAGACAGATCACATCCTGAGTAAACCTACATGCTCTATAGTAGAAAAAGCAACAATATTTTCCTACCGGTATTGAGCGTCCTGTGCTGTTTGGTCCTTTTCTCTATACGGCACCTTTAACAGCTTTAATGTCACAAAAACAAGAAAGTGTCATATCTAACAGTCATAGTAATTATAACGTCCAGCTTCTATGGCAGGCAGACATGCATAATGTTAAGATTCTACCTTGCCCTTGTACTAACATAATACCACAGAAAAAGGTTCCATGCAGGAAGTGAAAGACTTTGGTCTCTGGTCATGTGGGTGATATACTATGATCTGTTTGGTTGGGTTTTTGAAGTTGCAGGAGATGCTGTGAGAGTGCACACTGACATTTGTTGGCAGTGACATATTGTAGTAACTTTTCCCACCCTGTAGCACACTGTTCTACTTATATGAGCACCACAGCGAGATGCCACAGATCACATATTGCATTATTCCTTTCAGTTTCATGTTCAAAAATGCACAAAAGTCCACTTGAAACTGTGAAGAGGAACCCAGTAATGACGTCCCTTTTGGTGATTCACTACTTTGTGGTCAGATTTGGTACTAAAGTTTCCATGCTGCACAATTCAATGTATGTGAGGTGAAACTGTAATGACCTGACCTACAAAACAGCCTACTTTTTTCCAGCAGTGCTTCAGTTTTCTTGACATGGCATTTTGCTTTGTCTAAGCTTGTTTTGTAACGTCATCCATGAAAGCATGCCCGATATAACTAAGATAGAAACACATCAGTGGAATCCTGTGTTCAATTGTTTGATTTCAGTTCAGGTTTATCTTGAATTTGAGATTTAACGTTCTAAGCTGCATGACATGTTTTGGGTTTGGGTTAAAACCCTATCAGAGATAACAGATCTGCACATATCTTTCACGCAAGCATTCATACGCTAGAAGTAGTTTAAATTTAAAACATAATAGTTGACCCAGGTTTCAGCACAAACAGTTCACTTGGTTTTGCTCCCTGTTACTCACAATCCGTGTGACCCTGGCATGTAGATTCTGAGGCTTCGTGTTTATCGAAACCTGCTGCTTTTAACTCTAGACAATACTACTACTTATCTTTCAGAGTAGAAGGACAAACCCAGACACTGAATCCAGTCAGTACTGACTCACGTATATATCAGTCTGTCATTTTAGACAGTTCTCTGTGTGAAGTTCTGATATATTGTCCTCTAATGGAGCTTTCAGACATTTAGGCTATGGCTTACAGTCTGTCCTGAAGAACTGTGAATGTGCCAAAAAAAAATGCAGTTTGTCGGTTGGCTCCAAAGCCAACAACAGCACACCATCATAAAACCTGCTGTTATAGCCTGTTGCAACATCTATTTTTTTTATATGGGCGGTTTCCTCCTTTGTGATAAACGGGCTTTTTTTCTTCTTTTTTTTAGTGATTCATTTGTTTGTGGGTTTTTTTAGAGGGTGAAGTCAGAAGTGCGGATTCTGTGGAACATGGTTTGCTAAGCTTAACCGCAGCTAATTAGAGTTTGGTGTCGATGCAAAGCTTTCACACGCTGGACAGTTCATTTGTCCCCTGGTCTCAATGTGCCCCACAAATGTTTAAAAAAAAATTATCACAACACAAAGCACACTGCACTTGGGAACTTCCTTTTGTGAAATGCATAACTAGAGAGCAGATAAATAAAGGAGGTAAATTCTTCAGCTCAGGTGAATGATGTGTGATTTTCACTCTGCCTGTCATAGTGCTCAGAGTGTTTTGGTGCTTCTCCTCAGATCAGCGGTGGGAGTTTTGGTCATTTATAGCATGTGGGAGTAAGCAAGGAAGCCATTGCCAGGATTTTGGCCACATGTTGGTCAAGTTACATGGTATAAATTTAGTTTTTTTTAGTAGTTGCATTTTATATGGGCCTAACAAGTGGTGATGTATATTACTGCAAAATGCCATAACACTGAACATGTGTTGCTGTGGTATGTGGGTGGTCACCATCTGAGAAGCAAACACTTGACAGACAAAAAATTGTTCTGTAGAATTTTGTGGTTGGTAAAGCAATAAAGACGTAATAAACATGTTGGGGCTGTCTGACTTTTTTTTGTTTTCCTCTGTTTTAGAATACCCATATTTTTATCTTAATACAACTGTATGCTGCAAAATAAGTGCACAGGATATGTTGATACTGCAAGATCAATATGATAGCACAAGAGTAAAATCCAGGATGTCACAATATCTTCAAAGAAGTTGCATCTTGAATTGAATTTTAAAATCAGATGTTTTTAATTAAAAACTGCTTAGAATGATGCACTCTTCAAATTACCAAATGTATAATTATGCCATAGAACAGGCATATGGATGCTGTTGTTTCAGGAATATAATTACCTTTCACAATACTGCCCCTCAGTGGCGGCCGTGGAGATCAGGTAAAATGTGAAACTGTTGCTCTAAGGTGTGAGAGTAACCACTTCTCTTTTCTCTCTGTGTGTCAAACGGTGGTGTGATGTTGCTCCTGGTTCTTAAAATAACCGGAAATACTGCAAATATCAGTGCTGTAATTAATGATATTTACTGCAGTATTGCACAATGTTGATGTACTTCTGTATACCTCCATTTACTTCATACATTAACTCCACTAGTTGCAGGTTACAAAAAGGAACTATAAAACAAATATATTGATTATTACAGGTTGAGGTAATAGAAAAAAATAGTTTGCTTCATTAGAGCATCTGCAAAAAGTGATAAGTATTAAAAATTGTCTTTCATCTCTCACAAACAGACAATAATAATATTATTCTAAATATATTCTTCTCTGTTTGTGTCTTAAGCATTTCACCGTGCACTGTACATCTACAACTACGTACATGAAAAATAAGCCCGATCTTGAGTTTCGAGTTTACTGCCCATCTTGCTCAGTGTGTGTCACTCGGTGTGTGCGCTGCAAGGAAACACTGACACACTTCTTGACCACGTGTGACTTTTTATTGCGTTGGTTCACTTTTCAAAAGAAGATACTGCCACACATCTATCAGCAGAGAAGACTACAAGTTAGTGAAAAGTTGTTTTTTTTTTCCCAAAGATTAATCATGTATTCTTACAAACATATAGGCAATGCAACAATCTTAAAATACGCAGAACTATACATTACCAGCATACTGATGTACAAAAAAACCAAGCAGCACACTTTGATCAAAACATTGTTTTGTGTGTATAATAATTTGGCAATTCATTAAAGGCTCAGGTTCTGCTGCATTGGATTATGGGAGATTACAGGAGTCCCAAAGGAGTCATTGTTGCTCTCTCCTTGCATGTTTCCCTAGAGCCTTCTGATCAGACCCCCAAATCCAACACTTTGAGATGTGCGTGTTTGGCATAGAGGCACAGGTTGAGCATCAGCCTGCTTTGCATGAATAAGTTCATGCCCACAAACATGAAGCTTTATGCGCTGATGTCTGAACATGTTTAAATTAAAGGCTTTTATTTTACCATCACAACTGTATTACAGAGACATGGTGTTATGTGTAGTTGTGTGTGTGTGTGTGTGCGCGTGTGTACAGAGGGGTCACATACAGAAATGAAACTATTCATTAAAAAAAATCAGGAACTAAAACATGAAGTTCACAGTTACCAGAACAGTATAACCACTTCCAATAATTTACATTTACAGATAAGCCACAGTAAATCTTACAGTTGCATTGGTTTGACTAAACAAATCCAGAGAATGTGTGAAGATTTGTAATAAACCCAAAGCATACTTTAAGGCTTAACACACTTGGAACTAAAGCTTTGCAGGGAAATGTGTCATCTTTCCTCGGATACATGCATGATCCTGCTGCTGGGCATTTTCTGTCTATAGTGGGCTTGTGGGGTTAAATTTTAGTGTTATCACAATTAAAATGTGTGTTTCCACGAGACATAAAATAGCTAAAAACAGCTGCAAACTATGTACAATATTAGACACGTGATATATACAGCAGGCCTTAACCCCCCCTTCTCTCTGTATAAGTAAGCATATCACAACTATTGTCTTTTCTTAAGGGGTACGTTCTCTACTGTGTTCACATAAAATCAAGTCGATTTTCTTTTTTTCACAGCCAGGTTAAGGATGCTTGTTTTCATTGATGAGCACAGTTTCTTTTATTGTTTCGCTTCCAACAATACTTTGTGCTGATGGTGCACGATCTTTATCGGCCGGACGCTTGTTTGTACAGCACGAAAAGAGAGGATTTGGTTTGAGGTCGCCACTATAGTTCGTTCTCTGATAGGGCAAAATGAGCTCTGTTCTCTTCCACGGACAGTTGATATCACGGTACACAGTGTTCTTAAAGGCAACATAACATAAGCGAATCTCAAAAGAAGAGATGCAGAATCATATTGAAAAAGACATTCAGCATGTGGTCTTTTTTTTTTTCTTCTTTTTTTGTACTAACTCAGCTGCACTACCTGGTATATAAACATGAAAAAGAGGGAAATGCTCAAATACTGATGCACATCTCTCTTTACTTGAAAGGATCCTGTGTACATTGATGCATAGATGAGGTGTTATGAGGGTTAAAGGCCTTGCACAGAGCTGAAACCTCTGAATGTGCAAAAGAGGAGTGCTCTTCTCAACCTTAAAATGGACTTGTTCTGCTTCTTTACGAAGAGCTTTACAGGCTACACGTTAATGTACCGACACTTAGTCTGGTGTATTTTCTACGCGAGAGCCTTCTCGCCCGCAAGGCTTGCAGCTACATGCTGCATTTGCAGTATGTGGTGTCCGAATGGGAATGAAAGTGAGTGCCTAACTACAGTGAAAGAACTGAATTGCAGACACACAAGTATACTGTAACCCCCTTTTCCCCTATCTACTCAAACCCTGTGTAAAAAGGTCTATTCCTCTAGTATATATGATTATGTCTTTCAATAGAAAAGATGTTTCTAAAAATTGAACAAAGATTGTCATCAAGTAAAAACATCCTCCCTTGCATGTGTCCTTTCAATATATTTTTAAATATAAGAACACGCTTAATAAAAAAAAAAACTACTCCTCCTTTTTTTAACATCTACTGTTTTTTTGTATATTTCATTGTTTTCACAAACATTTTTTTGTTTTGGGTTTTGTTTTTGGTTGTTTCTTTTTTGTAGCTTGGTAGTCTCAAAGGTTTTAGCCTGTCCCTGTTGATTATGTGTTTCATACATTTGGTTTCTGGCCTGCCTGTTCAAGAGTGTGCATTGTCTTGAGATAGGTGTGTGTGCTCTCTTTCACATTGAACATTTTTGTGTGTGCAGGTGTCTCACAGGTTCATACGGTGAGATCGTCTGACCTGGCCCTGCTGCTGGCTTTGCTGAGTCGGCTCAGCGGCCTGTTGTCTTCTATCGTTTCTGCAGCCTCCGTCCCTGCCTCTGCTGGAGTTGCACCCTCCCCATTCACCGCCTCTTCTACCTCGATATCTTCTTCTGCAGCCAACTCCACCCTCTCTGCTTCCGCCTCTGGTGGCTGCACCTCTTCGGCCTCCTCCTCATGTAACGTCACCCCTCCTGTCTCAGTGGTCTGGGCGTAGGAGGGCAGAGTCTCATCGTACACCTTAGAGATGTCCTCCATGGGCAGCACTTCGTCCACTTTCTCATCCAACCCTGGGAAGGGTGGGGCCCCTCTGCCAGCCTCCATGCCCACCTCAGCAAGTGGGTAGAGGTGAGTTATGGGGGGAGCTTTCTCCTCCTCCAGGAGCCTGTAACCTTTCACTCTCTGCAGAGAGGGAACAGCCAGGGGGGGCAGGCTCTTCCCTTGTGGCGGCAGTGGGGCCGACCCTTCGCCTTGGGATGGGGCTGGAGCTGGGGCTGGCTTTCGAAAGACAAAGCGAATCTTCTTCAGGCCCAAGTGGCTGATTTCCACAAAGTTTAGGAACAGTGAGACACAGGCCACAGCCAACATGAAGATGATAAAGACAGTCTTCTCTGTGGGGCGAGACACAAAGCAGTCCACCGTGTTGGGGCAGGGCCAGCGGCTGCATTTATATAACGGCAAGATGCGGAAGCCATACAGAAAGTACTGGCCCACCACAAAGCCCACTTCAAACAGTGTCTTGAAGATGATGTGGCAGATGTAGGTCCTCAACAGGGTGCCTTCCAGCCTGAACTTCTTGCTTCCTTTCGTGCTGGTCTCCTTAGTGGTGCGAACACTTCCCTGGTCGGGTGCCAGAGGGAGACGCTCTTCACTCAGCTCCTGTTGCCGGCTAAGTTCTGCCTCCTCCCGCTCTTTCCGTTTCTCCTCCATGTGGACATGGTGGACAGCATGGCCCACGTATACCAGAGATGGCGTGGACACAAAGATGATTTGCAGCACCCACAGGCGGATGTGGGAGATGGGGAAGGCCTCGTCATAGCACACATTCTCACATCCGGGCTGCTGTGTGTTGCAGACATAATCAGACTGCTCATCGCCCCACACAAACTCTGCCGCTGTGCCCAGGATGAGGATACGGAAGATAAAGAGCACCGTGAGCCACACCCGGCCGATCACCGTAGAGTGCTCGTTAACTTCCTCTAAAATATTACCCAGAAAGCTCCAGTCACCCATGATCGGTCCGTAGCACTGCAGAATGAAGGGTGGGGTAGGGAGGGACACGAAGGGTGCAGATGGACAGGGAGGGTGGGGTAGGCAGGACCAACAGGGGGAGGGGAAAAGAGGGTGCCAAAAGTAAGCTATGCATGAGAGGAAAAAATTTGCAAATGTTTGAAAATCAAACTTAAGCTGGAATTTGATCATCTTTGTGTTTCTGTCGAAACTCAAAAAAGCTAAAACCTTGACACGTGCTCACATGCATACAAAGTTAAAAAAAAATACAACAAATAGCAATTTGTCTTTGATACTTTAAACCAGGCATTGATTTAACTGTATTGATGGTTGTTTATTCTCATCGTAAACTGGATTAACCAAAGTTAACAAATGTGAATACTAAAACCTTTTGCTTTTGCTTAAGCTCTCACATTATAACAAAGCTCCAAATAAACCAGTAAATGAATGATCAATAAGCAACATAAAGTCCTCTTTCCTCAAATGTATAATAAATCTAATCAAATGGGCAACTTGCCACAGCTGCGGCTCCGGCGAAGTTGAGTCCTGTCCCGTTCTCTTGGCACCCAGCGGGGAAAAGTGAACTTTTTTCTGCCCTCTTTCCCACCTAAAGCCCTGTCCTTGTCGCCCCACTGAGCAGATGTGAATGAATCGGCTCTGATGGTTGGTTTTTAGTTTGCTGCAATATTTAAGCTTGGAGCCAGACGGCCTTTATTTGCCGGGCGACGTGTGGTGACGCAGGAGACAATAGGATCAACAAAACCAGAGTGGGGATGTATGGGAGCAGGCCTCAGGCTCCCACACCAACATGGCCACTGTACTGCCAGGGCACCGGGTCCACAGCGGAGCAGTCGGGCTACATACATGCCACTTCCTCAAATATGCATACTGTGTAGCATGTGTAGCATGTGCAGCATGTGCCTCCAGCTGTGCTGGCCAGCATTAGAGCAGAGAGGCAGTTCAGTGACAAACTTTGAAGGAGAGCTTGTGTCCTCGTGCAGTAACACTGGACATTGTTGTTGATACTACTGCCTAAAGTGAGCACTGGGTTAATTTCAACTATATGTAAAGGTTTAGACATTATGAATGTGTTTTCTTTCTGATTTCAGGAAATAGTAGCAGCTCTTTTCTACTTATTAATTTTCTGAATGACCTTTTTTCACTATATCAGGCATGTGGCTGTGACTATTCTGCACAGACTTTAAAAGGAACATTTACATCCAGATTCCATTTACCTTGGAATATTGGAAAAATCTGAGCAAATAAAATACTGCTTCTACACTTTTTTCCTGGGCCTTTCTCTCCAACTTATCAAAATTGAGCACAAGGCTAAATCTTACTGATATATATATTTTTTAAAAAAGGGACAAACCATCAAATCATCTCCAAAATCACATATATGTCCTTTTTTCCCTCTTTAACATATTAGAATCAACACCTCTCAGTAACCTAATTAAGTAAGTAGATAATACAAGTTCTCATATGGACCTGTGACTCAAGACAAGAGTTTTGTTTAATTTGTGTGCGTGTAATTTTGTGGATTATACATTTTGTTTGTTCGCACTTCATTATTTGAAATCTTTCTGATTTAAAAATATCTCATTAATATTTTAACAGTTTTTTTGTAAACACGTTTAAAATTTTCATTTTTAGCTGCACACAGTTTTTCATAATAGAGGTATAATGCGAGTTTCCCGGTGTGTGTGTATATCATCGTATCTGTGTCATTTAGCGGGAATGTGAAAAATGTGAGCCATTGTATGATCGTACACACTGAAATGTCTCTATTAGAGAGTTAGTCAAACTCTGCCAGCTCAGAGAAGAAAATCATTCAGCCGCAAACTTTGATCTCTGACTCAGTCCACAGATGTTTGGACAGTGGAAGAGCTGCAGTAGTGCCCAATGAGGTTCTTTTCCACTGTTTTGACAGTTAAACAATTAGCAAATCACCACTGGTTTCATAAGGTTATTGCATAAAACATAAACATGGGCAAACTGGTATTTGATCCTTAGTTTAAGTTATTAATAAATGTTTTCTACTAAACTAAATAAGTCAAGAAAGCAGGAAAATACATATTGAAAAGTTTCGATTCATTCAATTTGTCCCGAATTGTGGATTATATCCGTCGTTAATGTGAAGAACTTCACCAGTTTGAACTGGTTCATTACCAGCAGCTGCTAAGATGGCAAAGAAAAAGGCAAGTACTGTTTGTAGAAAGAAGTCAGCAGACCAGCAAAAAGTTCCATCTTTCAGCCTCCACAGTTGGAGGGTATTGTCAAAAAGATGACAAATGGAGCACTTGTGACTGAGAAGGCAGAATGGCAAACCTAGAACAAACAGCAGCTGATACAATTATGTTTTTGTCAGTAAACTCAAGAAAAACAGTAAAGAAAATCATCGACAATTACCAGATACAACTTCAGTCGCAAAGTGAAGGATGAGTGTGGGTACAAAGACAGAGCAGTACTTCAGAAAGTTTACATGGAGAAAGTCATGGAAAAAATACCAGCCAGACTGGACCAAAGATACTCTTTGAAGGCGTCTGTGTTTCTTACAGACGGCTAGGTGAACTTGTATTTAAAATTGAAATCATGCACTCTTAAGTGTGCACTGGAATTCAGCTTGATCATGGTTATGCTACCCTTGTGTTCACTGGACCCTTTTACCTTCAGAACCGCCTCAATGTTTTGTGGCATAGATTCAACAAAGTGCTCGAAACATTCCTCACAGATTTTGGTCCATATTGACATGAGACATGAGAGCATCGCACAGTTGCTCCACAGCTGCACATCCATGATGCAACTCTCTTTTTCCACCAACATCCCAAAGTTGCTCTGTTGGACTGAGATCTGGTGAGTACATTGTTGTGTACAGCAAACCAGTTTGAGAATCTTCAAGCTTCGAGACATGACACGTTATCCTGGAAGCAGCCATCAGAAGATGGGCTCACAAAAAGGATGCATATGGTTAGCAATAATATTCAGGTAGGCTGTGGTGTTTAGACAATACTCATTTAGTACTAAGAGGGCAAAAGTGTATCAAGAAAACATCCCCCACACATTACACCAATACCAAATGCCTGAACTGTTATACAGGGCAGGCTGGAGCTATGCTTTCATTGTTCACTAATAATACTGAACTAATAATATTAATTTTCCTTGTCACTGATACTAGCTCTGACAAATGACTTGTGCAAACCCACAGCTTTGTGATGATCCCCCGACAAATGAATTTAAATGAGTAGCAAATGCATATAGTTTTGTCTTTCCCAAGATATGAACACACACAGCCACAGAAATATCCTCTGAGAGTTTTATAATTGCATTTGTGGATTACAGATTTAGAAAAATATACTCATTATGTCATATATCAGTAGCACCAGTTAAAAGATACTATAATAAAATCTTGCATTTTGAGGTTTTAGTGAGGTTTTAAACCTCTAATTCAGATGAATAAGTAATTTTTACTCCTTGTTTATTTTTTATCCCTCACTATGGAGTGATGTTTGAGTTTCTGTCAAATTCTGGTTAAACTTATTTTAAAAGGAGAAAAAAAATTAATACCCAAACACACATGTAAGCAACACATTCTGGGAGGAAGATGAGAAATTGCACATTTATTGTATGTGCACCAGTTGTGTCCCCTTTAAGCTGGCCCCCGGTGAAGTTTAGGGTTCAGCTCATTTTGGCGATCACTTTCAGAGCTGTTCATAGTCAGAAGCCTCTCTGTATCAGTGAGCTTTAAATTCATATATAACTAACAGGTCTCTTACCAAAGCTTGCTGATCTTATTTCGGTCCATGGTACGGAACAAAGAAGACTGCATTTTTGAGGTTGTCGCTCCTAAGCCGTGGAACTCACCACCACAGGACTACGATCCTCGGACACTGTGCAAGCTTGCGTTTTAGTTTTATCCATTTAAACTGTTTTAATTGTTGCATCTATGCCTTTTCATCTTATTATATTGTGCAGTGCTTTCTGACTTTTGATCTTGAAAAGTGCTACAACCTTACTGCCTCCGTAGTACTTCTGTATGTAGTCATCATCATTAGCATCATGTTTTCTTATGCCCAAATGTTTCTGTATGAGCATATCAGCATATAAGCAATTAAGAACAGGATGTTTTACATACCACATGCTGAGCTGAAATGCAGAACCTTACCAGAATGACAGTCCTGCCCTGCTCTGTATCAACAGTGCAATTCCTTTGTGCCAACTTTTAATACTTTTATTATAAACCCCACTTGAACTTTGCATGAGTTTATTTGAAGAAAGCTTTTGTTTGTCCGTAATCTAAACTGTTGAAAACTTGCTCTCTTTGTAAAACACTGATGCACCAACTTAAAGGAAGGAACAGAACAATTACAGGGCAGTCAGAGTCAGACAGTTACACAACTCACTTCCCTCTGCACAATCAAATTTCCAGGTTCCACAAATGTTGTATATTCCCAGGGCCCAGTGAAAGTTGTTTGAACAATGCTTTTTTTCTTAAAAGCTCTATGTGGCTATTCTGCTGTTTCTATACTAATTCTATAAAAACCTCTTTTGTCATGTTTATGTATGGCTTAGTGATTTTTGCCATTTATTTATAAATGAGTCCAGACATTGCTGCTTTGTGAGATGCATAACACACTTCATTGTACCAGAATCTATGTGATCAACAGAAAATAGTAACTTTTATCAGTTTCTAGAGAAGGATAATGAAAGAAATGAGCTTCACTGATTAGTTGTTTTTTGCCATTTATTTTACAGATTTTTCAGACGGAGACTGAAGATGACCTCGTGTTTGAAAGTCATGTGTAAAAGATGTATCAGTGCTCAAAGCTAGCACTCATTAATCAATAAAAGTCATCACTCCTTTTATGGGTGTCTCTCCTCTCTGCCCATGTTACAGCCTGCCCTCACTCTCTCTCAGCCAATGGCGTTCACAATCCTAGGTGACATCACCGGGCTGGTGAACTAGAAAGTCCACCTCTTGATGTCTGCTCTCTGATCTGTTGGTTGGTGGCAGATTTGGCCTCCGAACTGAGCTCCACTGATCCCACAGCTTTTCACAAGTGAATGATGTAATCTTTAGCAAAGCATGCGTGAGGCACTATCTTGCTGGGTTACATGTCGAATCATTTGTTACAGTTTCTCTCTGCCTGACATGGCATCCAGGAACATCAGTGTGAATGTTGCCTGACTGTAGAGATACAACTTGTCTCCATGTGTCCACAAGCAGTGATATCTTCTCTTATAGAAATGTCCCCAACAAAAAGGCCAAATGCTTGTTTCCTCTGGGCCCTGGGTGGCACATGGGCTCAGCCCGTTGTGATGGAGAACAGAAGCCATGTGCAGAGCCCTGTAGAGGCATCAGGGTGTATCCACTGAGCTGGGGGACCAGGGGACTCCCTTTAAAGAGCAGTGTGTTGGTATAGTGGACGCTTGCATGCTAAGCCCTACGGTGGGCCCGTGAATGGCTCTGGGATTTCGCACAAAGACATGATGTCATGATGCAGGGTGCGGACCCTATTGAGCACGTGCAGTGAGGCGTGAGGCCAGATTAGACCTCGAAGCAGGGCACCAACTGGATGTTAATCAGAAGGCTAACACACTAACAAACATATCGTACAGCGATCTGCCTACAGCGTGATGGTGCCATGCGTTTCCTGCTTGCAGGGCCTTTGAAAGACAGGAAGTAACTGAAATCTTGGGTTTGTAATGAATTTATGAGTCTGATGCAATTTAAGACATCTGTTTCATCTAACAATAAGCATTATGTGGTTCTAACACATGCTGGCAGGGGGTGGTTTGATCGTCCTTCCCATTGGTTTTTACACAATGAACATCTCCCACCACGCCCTGAGGCAAAACACTTTTAGAGGAGGAGTACTTTAGAACCAACTAAACCCTTTTTGTAAATGTATGTAAGGAGTCCATACAGTATGTTTACGCCTTCATCAGCAATGAAAGCAGAATGTAGTTTCTTCTTTCTGTTGTGTTTCTGGTTTGACCCCATCATGAGTTTATGTCCTTGCTGCAGTTAATGGCTGGACTATCATCACTCTCTGTGGAAGCTGAGATCAACAGGGGCTGCAGTGCACAGAGACATACACTATTCAGACTGCAAGCAAGGGGGCAAATTTTATATTTATTTCTATTTTATATTATAAAATACTTTGATAAAAGAAGCTTCTTACAAGGTGAAGAAAAGAGAAACAGAAAACAAAATGCATAAAAAGGAATAATGAGACTAGAAAA
The DNA here is from genome assembly GCA_024447675.2 of Pterophyllum scalare. Lineage (NCBI taxonomy): Eukaryota > Metazoa > Chordata > Actinopteri > Cichliformes > Cichlidae > Pterophyllum > Pterophyllum scalare. The sequence continues at coordinate 10,293 of JAMQGT020012907.1, read as the reverse complement.
TCAAGATATGTTCTTATTGTCATCCCAAATTAAAAGACAGGAAACATCAATGAATTAATCTTTTTTTTTTTTATGGGAATTGGTGACATAGAGCATATAAAACCATCCCATAAGCCTAATCTTTATTATAAGTTCCTGCAGAGCCACAAGTCTTCTCTAATACTTTCCTGAAGACATCAAAGTTCAGCAGTCAGCTAAAATGCCCACATGCTCTGCACAGCAGTCCTCGTGTATTACACACTTTGAAACTGATTTGTATAATCTAATGAAGCTGATAGGGGGCATCCTTGCTCAACAGAGGGCTTACAACCAGCAAATCTGAGCCTGCATGTCCACAAATGCAACGAATTTTCAGTCGTGTTTGCTTCTCTGAGCCCTTGAAAATGAGAAGTATTATAAGGTGAAAGGACTGAAGGCGGCGAGATCATGTCTTTCATTATATGTATTCACTTTTCATCCACTCAGCAGAGGAGGATCCTACACCACCTGCTGGTTTTACTGCTGGGCACAGCAACTGTTCTTGCCACTTTTTGGGCTTGCCTTCAAAGTTTATCACTAATAGATGTCACTCTTTGACATGTATGTATAGAGTGCACATGTATCATTGTATTTGACATAAAATGTTAAGAAAGGAAATGTATGTTACTGGTATGCCTAACGATATGATATGATATGATATGATATGATATGATATGATATGATATGATATGATATGATATGATATGATATGATATGATATGATATGATATGATATGATATGATATGATATGATATGATATGATATGATATGATATGATATGATATGATGACGGTGGTCTCCCTTCCACCACCGTGCTTGACAGTTGGTCTGAGGTATTCTTGCTCATATGCTGTGCTTGGTTTTCACCAAACGTGAAACTGTGCATTATCTCCACTTTGATCTCATCTGTCCAAAGGACATTGTTTCACAGAGCTTGTGGTTTGTTCAGATGCTACTTTGCAAGCCTAAGCTCTGTCATCATGCTCTTTTCAGACAGAAGAGGCTTTCTCCTGGCAACCCTTCCAAACAAGTCATATTTGTTCAGTCTTTTTTCTAATTATACTGCCGTGAATTTTATCATTTAGGCCTGTAGAGTCTGAGATGGGTTTTTTGCAGTTTCTCTGAGTATTGCATGGTCCAGCCTTGGGGTGAATTTGCTGGGGCATCCACTCCTGAGAAGACTGGCAACTGTCTTTAATTTTTTTCTACTTGTGAATAGTCTTTCTCACGGTCAAATGACAAACTTCACATTGTTTGGAAGTGGCCTTATAACTCTTCCCAGACTGACGGGCAGCAACAATTGCTTCTTTAAGATCACTGCTGATGCTTTCCTCCTTGGCATTGTGTTAAAACACACCTGAATACTGCCAAAATGTCTGCTTTTGTCGAGGTCTTCATACTTGCTAATGATCAGTTGATCAAGTGCATCTGATTAGCAGCACCTGGCTGCTACTTATTCTCTGAATTCCTATGAGAGCAGTGAGGGTGTATTCATCTGAGTTTGTATTTAAATCATTTTAGAATCTCTTTTTTTTTTCCACATGACCATACATCATCAGTTTATAATTTTCCAAGCCCAGGTTGATCACACAGCATTTTAAAGAAAATGTTACTGTGTCTTTTTTCACACTCTTTTAATCACATGAACTTCACATGAATCTTCTCTGTCATACGTAGTTACGCACACACAGAGGACACATTCACTGCGGCTTTAAAGAGATGGTATCAGCGATGCCCTTCACAGATTACAACATGACCCGCAGGCAGCGCTGTGTCTCATGACAGAGCAGAACACTAAGACCTCAATGACATAAGGCTTATGTTTTTAAAGACAAAGATATACTTGTTTCTAAATGTGTTTGTTTAGTCTGCAAACATAAGTCCATGCATGTTTGTGTGAATATCTCAGTTTCATCATTTCCCTTTGTGTTTTTGGTGACCTACTGCCTCAGTGACAAAGTTTTTCTCTATGTAAGTTTTTTCTTTTCTTTTCTTTTTTTTTTTTGTCTTCGTGTGTCACCTGTTCGGAGCCTCTTCAGCGGTTTTGAATGGAGGTTTTGACCTTCAAACAGCATCACTTTATCAGCATCTGTCCTTGTTATGCTGCCGCTTTGACCCATAAGTTTCTCAATTTCAGGCAAATTTTTCATTTCCTTTGAAAACTGAGCTGGTGTTTCTTCCCTGAAATGGCGAGAAAGTGTGAAATCCTTCACAAAGGCATTCAAAATTCACTGAGTAAACATTGCTGAGACTGTGGCCCCTTGTTTGAGTACCCAACCGTGAGAAGATAGAAGAACGCTCCAGTCTAGGAGCTGAACTACACTGAGGTCAAAAAAGCATGTCAATCAGTCCAAAGAAGTTAAAATACATGTATGTACACACAAACCACATGCACAGACCCACTCACATAAGCTGGATGAATCTACGCATACACACCCAGGCTCTGCATGTGTCACATTTGGTCACGAGCCACAGCATTGTGTTTTTCAGGGCTGAGTTCTTGCACTCAGCTGGAATTGAGTTTCACCATTGTGTTTTGGGAAGTCAGATTTGTTGAATTTGGACCAGCCCACTGACCTTCATGTCTTCAACTGGTCACACCGACATTGGCCTCATGGGACAGGGTCGTTTAGGGCCTGGAAGTGCATAACCAGACCCTCTGAACACACTTTACTACAGGAAATGGCGAACAAAAAAACTCACATGCATAAAACTCTGCACACTGAGAAAGTAAAACACGTCACACCAAAGCCAAAGTTATATTGACAAATTAAAGTTTGTTCACTGGTAAATATTTTTCACCGGTTATTGTGTGATGGTTTTTGGCGAGCTAGATACAGACTGATTGTTGGTGAGATTAAAAAAGGGAGCAGTGTTTTTAAATGGTGAGAAGACCAGACTGTTTGGATTAACTACCTGCGTTTGTGCCTAAGGTTTCCCCTTCCTTGTCCTGTTAACACCAGCAAACACCACCCTCCTGTGTCTGTGAGGGGCTTTGGTTGTTAAAGGGGCTGCCGAGATCTTTGCGTGGTGTTCAGATCCCAACTGTTTGCAGTCTGATAAACGTGTGTTTTCATTTCTGAGTGCTTTTAGGTAATGTTTGATAAACTGTCACCAACTTCAGCTGGCAGCTTCAGCAGTCTGGTACAGTCTCTAATTATTTTTATTTATTTCTTTGTAGGAAAAGGATTTTGTGACTGCTTTCCTTTCATTCCATAATTCAGGATACAGTCTATCATTGTTGTTATGAGGTTATGATAATTAAACAGTTGAAAATAAAGTTGAAATAATAACACTTTTTTTCGTTCATATGGCTGTAAAGGTGTTCCCTCTAATCTTGCATTAAGGGATGATAAATAGAGGAACCCAGAATAAGTTCTGTCAGGTATAAATGAAGTAGCCTGGTGGGTGTTGGTGGTGTAAGAGGTGGTCTGGGTGGATTACTTCCTGATCCTGCTTTACAGGACTGAACAGGAGCAACCACAGCTGTATCCTGCATTGCTCAATACATGCGTACTAAATGTTTTATGCAGAGGCATGTCAGGTATATCATTTGTTGCAACTGCAAAGGCCCCGAATGGAAATAGATTTCAGCAAGTATTAGAGACATTATCTGTGAGATCAGTGGATTTCAGCTTGAACATGTCATTCTTAAACTACATACACTTTCCCTGAACTTGAGTCAGAGGATATTAGATGTATTAGTCACAGACAACCTGGGACCTGCAACTAGATTTTTTTTCACAGGTTTCAGGCTTTGAGTCCTGCATCAGGAAACAAGCTATCCTGAGAGCTTGATTGAGCTCAGCCCTAGAAGAGAGAGTGACAGAGAGAGATGGGTGAGACACAAGGCATGGATTGTTCTCACCATTCAAGAAAGAAGGGGCAGCTTCCTCTCTGTGCAACACCAGGCATTATGGGAGCGGAGAATCAGTGCGCATACAATGGCGATGGGGTAAGTGGGGGAGGGCAGACAGGAGGTGTGAAAGGAGGAAGGATGTAAGTGCTGTGTGCAACTCTGTGAAGAACCTGGATAAGAAAGATGTACTTTAGGACTACTGCTCTGAAGAAAACTCCTTGACTCTTGTATACATATCTTGTTTTTTTCCCACAGCCTGAACACAACCTTTCCAAAATAATGCATTACTATAACGAGGCAACACTTCATTTTAGGATCCAGCTATAATAATATAACATTCCAGAGCTTTGGAGCACGGAGCCACTGCAGGTGGGATGTGGATGACCACGCTTTGCTTTTAAAGGAAGGAATGGCAGAAATAAATTTGGGAATGAGATACGAGATAGAGTGTTCATTACCTCGCCCACTGATAGGTGGAGAGGTTATGTTTTCAGTGGCATCTGTCTGTCTGATAACTTGTAAAAGTATGAATGGTTTTTGATGAAAAGAGTTGTTGGGGGTGGTACAAGGAACAATTGAATTAAATTAAATTTTGCTGGTGCTCTGGAGCCCAATCTGGAACCAGAATTTTGTGAAAGGATTCTTTACCATTGTGAGATGGGGACAATATTCACATATGCATCTAGCCTTATGAGAATTACTCAGAATCCTTAAGGTGTAACATGACCATAATTTCTGTCATATAGAAATTTGTTCATGATCAAACGAGGATTCCAGATCTAATGATCCAGGATGCTGAAAATTATAAATAATAATTCACTCCTATAGAATAAGAAATAAAGCCAGTGACCTGCAACTAACACCAAAATACTGCTGAACCTGATGAGGTATGGCAACCTTTGTTGGTATCTATTGCAGTGTAGTATCACCACATTGAAAATTTGGGTTGGGTGAGGTATGTGCTGTACTGAGGGCCTAGTTTACAATTATGCAATTACACTTAGTGTGACAGATGCTTAAAATATGCTCTCCATAATTTTTACCTCACCCACCGGTAGGTGTTTGTCTGTCTGTCTGTTAGAAATAGAACTCAAAAGTTTTTTGTTTTGTTTTTTTAACCAAAATTGATTAAACCTTGTTGAAATATTCCTTAGGTGCCAAGAACATATGGTTCTATTTTTTAAGGTCAAAGGTCAAGGTCACCAAACATTTTCAACCATTTAAAAAAAATCCCTATTTCATCATTGTCAAAATTTTAAACTTCATATCTCAGTGATTTTTTTTTTCTATCATGATTAAATTTGGTACTCAGGTATAAACAATTTCTGTTGAAAATTTGTTGTTGTTTTTTCTGTTTTAAATTAAAATACTCACAATAATATAAAGTGAACTACAAACCCTACACAAAAATCACACACATATACAGTTCATTTGTTTTTCTTTTTTTCATGTAGTGTTTTTTTAGTGGATGCCATTAGGGTACATAAACTGAATAAAACATATCCACTATTGGATCTTAAGAAGGTTCTAAGTAGGGCTTCACAATGCTAAAAGAAGAAATCGGCACAAGAGACAGAAACTTTTGAGCAGGGAATTTATTGAAAAATGCATTTACACTCAAACATGATTTTTTCAGCTGATCAAAAGTTTAAGACCATAGCTCAAAAAAACCCAAAACAGAAATCAAAGTGTCAAAAAAAGGACTCAGTAATGAGTAGCTCCACCATTCTTGTTGATCACTTCAAACAAATGTTTAGGCATGCTTGATGCCAGTGTTTCCAGGAGGCTAGTGGGAACGTTGCTCCAAGTGTTGAGGATGGCTTCACGAAGGGCATCCACTGTCTGGAACTGATCTGAGCCATCAGGACCATCAAGGTTAAATTTTTTCTCATCAGAGAAGACAACTTTCTTCCACCTTTCAGTGTCTCATGTTTGGTGCACCCTTACAAAGTCCAATTTTGTGGCGTTGAAGAAGACGTGGCCTTTGAAGACATTTTTTTGTTTCTGAAGCCCTTCCCTCGCAGATGCCATCTGATGGTTATTGGGCTGCAGTCAGCACCGGTAACGGCCTTAATTTGGGTAGAGGATCGTCCTGTGTCTTGACAGACAGCCAATGGGATCCTGCGGCTCAGCGCTGGTGAAATTTTTTTGGGTCTACCACTTGACTTTTTGTTCCGTAACCCTCAGGATCATTTAAAAAATGCAAAATGACTGTCTTACTGCGTCCAGCCTCAGCAGCGATGGCGCGTTGTGAGAGGCCTTGCTTATGCAGCTGAACAATCCTACCACGTTCAAAGTCAGTGAGCTTTCTTGCTTTTGCCATCAGGAGGTCTTGACAGTGTAGAGACTTGACAGAAAATTAAATGGAATCCAGATTTTTGCACAGCTTTTGGCTTTTAAAGGCTATGGTCTTAAACTTTTGATCAGCTGAAAAAATCATATTTGAGGGTAAATGCAGTTTTCAAAAGATCCCCTGCTCAAAAGTTTTTGTCTCTTGCACCGATTTCTTCTTTTAGCATTGTGAAGCTCTACTTAGAACCTTCTTAAGATCCAATAGTGCAAAATGCAAATTCTTGCAATTTTTTAACTGGTCTTAAGATTTTGATCAGGAGTGTATTTGTCATTATCTGTTCTTGTGGAGTTCATTTTTAAATGAAATATAAAATCATGTTTTATCATTTTAAAAAGCCAATTAAATTACATTTCTAGCCTTTGTGATCTAGTATATCCTTTTAATATTCATTGGGTAGTATCTATTGCAGCTTACATTTAGGGTGAGGAGGTATGCACTCTGCTGAGTGCCCTTCAAGTTTTTGGTGAGTCTATGTGAACTGTAGCCTCAGTTTCCTGTTCATAGCTGACACCAAGTGTGCTGCTCTGCTGCTGTAGCCCATCTGCTTCAAAGCTCAACATGTTTTGCACTCAGAAATGCTCTTCTGCATAACTTGGTTGTAGCAAATTGTCATTTGGGGAACTGTCTTCCTGTCAGCTCAAAGCAGTCTGGCTGTTCTCCTCTGATCTCTGGCATCAACATGGCACTTTCCTCCGAAGAACTCCCGCTCGCTGGATCGTTTCTCTTTTTCGGCTCATTCTCCGTGAACCCTAAAGACGGCTGTGCAGGAAAATCCCAGTAGTTTCTGAAATAATCAGACCAGCCCATCTGGCACCAAAAACCATGCAATGTTCAAGGTCACTTAAATCACCTTTCTCCCTCATTCATACATTCTAAATGTTTCCATATGTTCTCTGGTAACTTTGTCCTACTGCTCAGGGGTTACTGGTTTAAACAGCCACATGTGGTGAGAGTAGGCAGCACAAAAAAAAAAAAGGTTGTTGTCGGTAACACCAAAATAATACCCTGAAAGATGCTAAAATATTACAGACGAAAATTCAGAGTGAGATTTGTCAGTATGATCATCTTCTTTCATATTAAAGCATTAATTAATAATTTTGGTTGATTAGAACATATATAAGATTTAAGATTTGGAAGCCAGCTTTATTGTTTGATATTTTTTTAAAAACAACACTCTGTACAGCTATGCAACACTGGCCCTGTCCAGGGAATCAGCAAGGTGTTTTGGGGTTTTGTGAGGAAACAAAACAAAAGAAGGATGAAAGCAATGGATTTTTAATAAAGTGCATGAAGGGTGACTAAGGTTCTGAGAAGTGTAGAGTAAGAATGAACCTGTGGGTGTGCATATCACTCAGGGCAGGAAGAGCAGTCTCAAGGACTGAATGTGATTTCATAAGTGGGTAACACCCTCTGTCTGACACAGGATGATTTCATGCCTTCAGATCCTCTCAGTTAACCAGCCACCCAACACAATGTTATCTACGGATAGGAGTGCACGCGCAGTCAACCATCCATTGGCAACCACCATCAAGACTTTCTAGCATATGTTGAGCTGGCGGTTTATAACGTAATGTTGTTTCTTCAGAAGCATCTGGAACACTTTAACAATGAGCAGGAAGCCATAAACCATTGCCATAGCAAATGACAGAAAATACACAACAGCGATTCATTATTTTATTTAAATTGTCAAATCAGCTGTGAAACAGCTTTTTGCTTGTTATTCATTTGATTTGAAACAGTTACAGTAAAGGGTCCAGCAGGTGAAAAAAAGCACTGCTCTTGCTTGGTGGCTGCATGTCGCACTTCTGCTGGATCTGATGAACAAAGCTGTCCTTTCATTCACTGCTTGTTTTTAGGGATATATAGGAGGCTCACACACACATATATATATATATATATACACCCCTCGTCTGTCTGCAGCCATCATACAAACCTGAAACACACACACTGGACAAAGTAAATCTGTTCACACACACACACACACACACACACACTTGCATGCATGCACACAGCACCTCATGTCTGAGTTAGTTAGTCGTCTTGGGTGAGGGGTCATGTAGATATCCCTCTTCCTGCATTTGTTAGGCTCCTTCTTCACGGCTGCACACTGGGATTCTATAATTCTACCTTGGTGGGGAAAAATATGGCATTAAGTCCATGTTTCCTTCGGCTCTTTCCATATCTTGATAACCTTGTTCTTAGGAGGGTGGAGAAGGAACTGACAAGGTCCTCTGCATGGATTCTGTTTGTTTTCGTTCAACTTTCAAACATTCAATAATCTTATAAAAACTTTTGGAATCAAAACACTGAGACGACTTTATGCCACACTGATGGATTTTTGAGGTCTTGGAGTATTTTTTCACTGTGTGCACTTTGGCTTCATAGTCCGGTGTTATGAATAACAATCAATGAGAAGGAGGCGCCATGGCTCGGTGAGCCAACCTGCACCAAACACCAAACCCTTAAATTCAAGCACATCAATGGCATTCAGCGACAGTTAACTTTACCGTTCACAGCTGTGCTGTGGGCTATTACACAAACATAAAACTTGTCAATGCAGATATATGCTCACACAGACAAAAACTGGCAGCTACTAACTGATCTTAGCAGCTGAGAACTGTGCAGGTCCTCCCATTTACTCTTCAATATTGTTTTTAAAAAGTCTCTTTACATATAAAGTAAAGGTAAAAGTAGAAAGTGTGCCACTTGTTTTGACAGCATCTTTTCAAACTGTACTACTCTCACCATGTGTGGCTGTTAAAACCTCTGAGCACCAACAGCAGTAAGATACAGCTGCTGGAGAACATATGGAAACGTTTAGCAGCTAAACCCTCAGCCCTTGGGAGATGGTGGAGATTGAAACAAAATGAACTTTAAACTTACACTTTAATAATTTCTAATGCTCCTTACTTTAAATATAACATAAACCACACACTTGTTTGCTAACCCATCCACCACATTCACTTGAAAGGTTATAATACACTGACTGACCACTTTACTAGTTACACCTATTCAACTGCTCAGTAAAACAAATAATCTAATCAGCTAATCAGTGCATTTAGGTATGTAAACATGGTCAGCACGATCTGTTGAAGTTCAAACCGAGCATCAGAATGGAGAACAAGGGCGATTTAAGTGACTTTGAAGGTGGCATGGTTGTTGGTGCCAGACAGGCTGGTCTGAGTATTTCAGAAACTGCCTATCTGCTGGGATTTTCCTGCACAGCCATCTCTACAGTTTACAGAGAATGGTCTGAAAAACAGAAAATATCCAGTGAGCGTCAGTTCCCTGGGAGAAAATGCCTTGTTGATGCCAGATGTCAAAAGAGCTGATTGGAAGGCAGCAGTAACTCAAATAACCACTCATTACAACCAAAGGTAAGAAGAATAGCATTTCTGAATACACAACATGTCAAACCTTGAAGCAGATGGGCTACAGCAGCAGAAGACCACACCAGGTACCACAATCCTGTCAACTAAGAGGCTATAATTCACACAGGCTCACCTAAAATTGATTGGAAAAACATTCCCATCTGCATTTCTGCTGCAACAGTCAGATGTTGGGGTCAGAATTTGACATAAACAACATGAAATCCATCCATGAATGCATCCTGCCTTATATCAACGGTTCAGGCTGGTGGTGGTGGTGTAATGATGTGGGGATAGTTCTTGCACACATTGGACCCTTTAGTGAGCATTATTGTAATGCCAAAGCCTACCAGCCTACCTACTGTTACTGCCCATGTCCATCTCTTTAAAAACCACAGTGTGCCCGTCTTCTGGTGGCTGCTTCCAGCAGGATAACACATCATGTCACAAACCTCAGGTCATCTCAAACTGGTTTCTTGAACATGACAATGACTTTCTTGTTGTCCTCGATGCCACCCTGTTTACAATAGCCTAGAAACACCCCTGCTTTGGCACACAATAAGGTTGTGAATATGCATATACAAGCTTTTCATCATCAGTCCCCCCAGTCTTAGGACAGCTTTTCAATGAGGGCCAAACTGTTGCTGGTAAGAATAGTGCAGCAATACGTAACTGAACCAGTAGGTCAACATAG
>JAMQGT020012906.1:0-73855 GCA_024447675.2 Pterophyllum scalare | reverse complement strand
GGTCCTTAACCCATCAGCAGGACCAGTATCTGCTCCTTTGTGCAAGGAGTAACAGGATGAGCACTGCAGAGCTACAAAATGACTTCCAGCAGGTCACTGGTGTGAATGTCTCTGACCAAACTCTAGTGGGCGCTGTGCTCACTGCTGAGCACTGTGGAGCCTGATTGGCATTCACCACAGAATATCTGAATTGGCAGGTCCACAACTGGTGCCCTGTACTTTTGACAGCAGAGAGCAGGTTCAACCTGATCATGTGATGCAAGGGATCTGGAGAAGCAGTGGAGAACGTTACCCTGCCTGTAAAATTATTCAGCATGGCTGGTTTGGTGGTGGGTCGGTGATGGCCTGGGGAGGCATATCCATGGAGGGACGCACAGACCTCTACAAGCTAGGAAACGGCACCCTGACTGCCATTAAGTATCTGGATGAAATCCTTGGCCCCACTGTCAGACCCTACACTGGTGCAGTGGGCCCTGGGTTCCTCCTGGTACACAACAATGCCCGGCCTCATGTGGTGAGAGTATGCAGACAGTTCCTGGATGATGAAGGAATTCGTACCACTGACTGGCCCCCATGCTCACCTGACCTAAATCCCGTAGAACACCTCTGGGACATTTTCATGCAGATCTGAAAACTGTGCTCCCAAAGTCTTAACATGTCAAACGTTCAACCAGAGGGTAGAACACCCTGGACTGTGTTTATTCTAACATCTCCAAAAAGCCCTTCCCCTGCCGCACCTCGGACAGTCAGGCCACTTATCACTGTTTTTAACGCCTGCTTACCGTCTTCTTATTAGAAAACATCGGTTTGCCTCAAAACGACCAAAACCTCATTGGCAGGAGCATCACAACAGCTGCAGGACTGCTTCCAATGCACCGCCTCGAGCCTGTGTGCGTGTGGAGACCATCACTGTCGACAAACACATCCGTCTGTTTCCAAACAGAAATCCGTGGATGACACAGAAGGTCCAGGATGTTCAAGGACGGCTCACCAGCTCACTGAGATCTTCACAGACATCTTCAATTTCTCGCTGGTGCGTGCTGCTGTTCCGGTCTGCTTCAAAACCACCATCATCCCGGTGGCCAAGCAGATCAACATCAGCTACAGACCAGTCGCCCTGATGCCCATCATCTCAAAGTGCTTTGAAAGATTGGTTCTGCTGCACATTAGGTCCACCTCCTCTCCTTGATCAACACCAGTGTACCTACAAGTCAAATAGGACAACAGAGGATGCCATAAATTCAATCCTCCACATAACCTTGACCCACCTGGAGCTGACAGGGACACATGTCACCATGTTGTTCATAGATTACAGCTCTGCTTTGAACACCATCATCCCGAGCAGGCCGGTCACAAAGCTACACAACCTTAGACTGAGCAACCAAAATCAAATCAACCAGCTGTGTCTGTGGATAAAGGACTTTCTCAGTAATATCCCACAGACTGTAAGACTTGGCCCACATATCTCCCCACCCTGACCCTCAGCACAGGAGCACCACAAGGTTGTGTACTCAGTCCCATCCTCTACTCCCTCTACATATGACTGCATGCCCTCTCACCCCGCAAATATCATAAAAATTACAGTCAACACAATGGTGGTGGGACCGCTAACTAACAATGATGAGTCAGCCGACTGAGGAAGTTCAACCTGTCTGCGACTCCTTGAGGCCTTTTACCACTGCGGTCTGGAGAGTGTCCTAACATACTGCATCACAGCACGGTATAGGAGCTGTTGAGCAGCCTACCACTCCACACCACTGGACTTCATTTACTGGTCCCATGTTCACAGCAGAGTCGGGAGGATTATTAAGAACTACACCCATCCATTCCCCCACCTTTTTCAACTGCTACCCTCTGGGAGGCGCTACAGAGCCCTGAAATGCCACACCACCATAATAAGAAACAGTTTTTACCCCTTAGCCATCCACGAACTGAATCAGACCATCTCCAGCCACAAACAGCCTTAAGACTCTGAAAATCATGCACTGATTACCTTCTTCAGTTTGATAGCACCTTTACTATTTATCTTTTCTTTTTTTTCTTTTTTTAGGGGACGTATACATTTCTAATTTACTGTATGTGTGTGCATGTATGATTGAAACAGTTTTAACAAGAAATAGTAAATGTTCTTTTATGTGACCGTACAATGACAATAAAGATGTTCATTCATGTTTCGGGTGCACCTCAGACTGTCCAGAGGCCTTGGTCCAGATCTGGGAGGAGATCCACCAGGACACCATCGTCTTCTCAGCAGGAGCAAGCCCCAGTTTCAGGCATGCAAACAAGCATGTTGGGACCATAGAAATTAATGAGTGCCCTTTTGAGTTGCTGCAATGAAATCTCTGCAAAATGGAGTAGCCTGCTGCATCAGTTTTTCCACATTGATTTTCAGGGTGTCTTCAAATTCAGCCCTCTGTAGGTTGAGCATTTTCTGTGGCATCCTTTTGTTCCCAACACATTAACCAGTCCATATAGTATAGACATCCAGCATGACACAGGACTTTTGCACAGTACTATGTGTGTTAGAATCTCCATTAGCAGTTCCATAGAGCAGAACTAGTCTCAAGATAATCCAAGTGTTGATTTCATTCAGACTGGACGAAGGTGGAAGATTGATTGAATAACAATCAACCGGCCAACCAACAAAAACTGCATTCCCAGAAAACGCAGCATCGGGCATTATCATATGCATCGTTGACCCAGCACTGCTGCACAACGTCCCCTCATCTTGGCTTTACCATTTTAAGCTTTTCCTACATTTCCAGACTAAGTTTTGACATCCACAGTGAACTCAGCAGAACGCAGCCATTTAATGTAAAAGGTAAAGAGCAATGTCCAATGCTCCACACCCCGCCATGCCCCTTGTGACTGCACAGCGTTCGGGTTTATTGGGTAAGCTGTCAGTGAAGAAATTGCAGTCTCTTACTCTCTCCACTGTTCCTCCCTGTGTGATTGTTGAGTGTTAATGAAAATTGGTGAGTCCTTCCTCACATCTGAGGAGCTCAAAAACATTTCCTGTCAGTGGTCTGGACATGGTACAGGTCATGTGACAAAATGTCAAATTTGTTGTAAAAATCTGGCCTTTTGAAAGATGCCGATAGTAAGAAAAAGGTATGGGGACTATCAATGTGCCCAATGCTGCTTTTTTCCTTTGGTGGATGTCGTCGTGCATCAAGGTTATTATAATAGTGGGGAAAAAGAAATAAAGAAAACCACACACTCAGACATTTACCTTGGCCGTGACACTGGACAGAAACACAATGTGGAATATAAAATGAGATGTTACAGCGGTGGGTCAGACCATTTTTACAGGGGTGGCAAAGGCTGAGATAATCCCCCCCCCACCCCCACCCCCCACAGTGTGGAGAAGAAACCAGCAGCTGTTTTTTTTATAATTTTGTAGGCCAAATAATTTGTTTTTCTCATCACTCTTGTTTATGCAGGACAAACAGGATTAGAAATGAGTACATCAGAGGGACAGCTCAGGTTGAGCAGTCTGGAGACAAAGTTAGAGACCAGGCTGAGATGGTTTGGACACATGCAGAGGAGGGATGGTGGATTTACTGGACCAAGGATGTTGAATATAGAGCTACCAGGAAGGAGGCAAACTGTGCAAAACCTGTGTAGTTCATCTGCGCCCAGTCTCGTGCTTAAACATCTCAATTACAGACCATCTTCATAACATGCAAAGTTTCTTAATTTCCCCCAAAAAAGAAAATAAAATGACATTGCATGCTAAGTTATGGGCTGCCCTACTTTTCCTTAAATCTCTGTCTTGCGGCTTCCTATCATTATACTCTGAACATGAAAGTGAAATCATGCCTTGTACTGCACTGAAATATCTCAAACACAACACACAATTAGGCCTACTCAAAGAACAAAACCAAACACTCACATAACAGTCCTTTGTGAGGCAAGAACAATCTCCTCTGACATGACCGAAAATGCTCCAGAGGCCAGCGTTTTGCCATGTTGTGTTTTTGCAGCTTTTAAACGTGATTTCTGATCTGGGAGAACGGCTCGTGCTGTCAGACGCCTGGTTTACAGCTAAAGATTTTCATGTAAAGACCCCCTTACATTGAATCAGTCGGCCCTTTATTTATTTTTTTCCACAGAGTCATGCCAGAATTCTTTTTGCACAGGCAGGCATGCGTCAGGGTTTACTGCGCACGCAGTCGAGACTGCAGATTGCACACAGACAGTGCAGAGACATGTCTGGGCTTCTCTGACGCAGCTAGAGAGTTAAATGGAAACACTTCAAATCTATGACAGGTTAAAATGATCACCTGCCATCCTTCATGATTACTCTGAATAATGCAGATAAAATAACAAGCCAGACATGCTGTTTTAAAGCCACCCTTTCCATTATAAATGAACATATTAATATGCAATTATGTGAGACTTCACCATTAATATTAAAAGACTGTCTTAGGGTAAAAAATATTTGTTTAGCCAGAAGAACTCTAAAGAGCAAATTCTCTTTGGATGCAGCAGTACATGGTACTGTATGGATGGTACACTATATGCTTTTGGAAGATAGTGCTGTCAATACAAGTAATGAGCCAATGGCATCATGCTGTCCTCTGGTGAGATAGAAATATCCCCTCTGTGAAATCAGCTGCAACATCTCCCAGCCATCATCCCAGCAGCACCCTGTAATCCACAGCCATCATCACTGAAGATCGGGAAAGCTCAATGAGCGAATAACAGCTTTGTAGGATGACAGAACTAAATGAATGACCCCCCTCTCCCCTTTGACCCTTGCTACCCCTGTGATAACACATTGATTCAACTGCTGCATGAAAGCACGAGCTAAAACGGACAGATGCTCTATTGCTACTGTGGGCAGAAGTCACACTTTGGTACAGAGCTGTAAAGACAGCCACTTTAGATTTAACAGAGCTCAGAATTAAGGAATGCATGAAAAATAATACCCAAGAGCCATACGCTAGGGATAAACTGACCAAAACATACAGAATTCCACAGTAAGTTTTAAAATGCTAATACAAAACAAATAGATTTTGCTGATTAACATTATTTGCATGTATTTTACATGTATTAAAATCATAAGCAAAAAACACCAGTGTGTTTTAACGCCAATGAAGGGTGAAAGAAAAACAGGGAGAGTCTGCCAGGGGCCAAACTAAACACCATCCTGGCATATGTGCAGAGGACATTATGGATTACTTCAATTTTAATAACATGTCAAAGTCAAAGGAGATTTGTATGAGCCACAGTCCGAAAAGATAGGCAGAGGCTCAGGCTGCAGCTGATAACAACACTACAGCTGCCGAGCCAGTGGTCAGCCCTGCTGAGCTAGTGAGAATAAAGTGTTTTTATAGTCGGTGAATGATTTTCCTAACATTTATTAGGTGTAGTTATTTACTCGTCTACACTCTTCCCAGCATTGCTTGGATCAGCTGGTTATTGTGT
This sequence comes from Pterophyllum scalare, assembly GCA_024447675.2. NCBI lineage: Eukaryota > Metazoa > Chordata > Actinopteri > Cichliformes > Cichlidae > Pterophyllum > Pterophyllum scalare. The sequence continues at coordinate 68,422 of JAMQGT020012906.1, read as the reverse complement.
TTCTTTATAAGAGCCAATCCCAATGAGGAGGCTTCATGGTTTCTCTCACTTTTTTCTAATGCCAATAATGTGCTGCTATCGCTCCCCTCGTGTACTAGCAGGCCGGGCCAGGCTCCAGTTAGGCAGTTAACCCATCAAGTAATGGTTTGAGTTCTTCACTAGACACTAAACTTTTCCCCCCTCTCCAGGTACTGCTCACTCATGCCAGATTATTAGGAAAACAATATATAAAACACATCTTTAGGTGTGATTTCTTTGCACTTTGGACATTTTTGCGAATTAGTGCGTGTTTACTAAAAGTTTTACCTGTTGATTTAATCGATAATACTGCAGAGACTTTTACTATGCATATCCCTCCAAGGCTGTTCTCTTCAAAAACTCCTTTTCCTCCAATAATCTGAGCCGCAAATCTCCACTTCAGTAGAACTTGGATTCCTCTCTGTAAAGGTTTACACCGAGGCTTCATGCATCATTCAGCGCCTGATGGAATATTTCAGATCTAGAAACATGTCAGAAATGGACTTTTCTGTTGGCTGAATCTTCGGATTCACAGAGTAATAAAGAAGTTATACGTCAGAAATCCTCGCTGTAAAAACCTTTAACTCCAACAAAATGAAACAAGAGTTTAGAACCTGGATTTGTCCAGTATTCATATTTATAGCATTCACTGTCCTGGAATGGTATAAAAACACACACTGACTTAAAGGAAAATGTCTTATTTGCCCCCATTTGGATATTTCAACACAATTTCTGTTGTATAACATGTTTAAAATAATTATAAATCACCAAGAATTCATCATCATATCAATTAGTTAATTTTTTTTACCTTCTTCACCTGCACTGTACAGCAAAAACCCAGATAAAGAGGAAAAGGGAGTAATGGAGGCTTAAATTGTAAGACTTTTCATTATACACCTCCAAGAGTCATCAATAACAAACTGTTGATAAGGCTCCTCTAACTGCAAACAAGGTCAGTTTGAAGTCTTATGAGGCTTCATTTCCATTAAAACTCCATTTATTCCTGAGTTTTATGGATGAATAATAAAAAAAGAAAATGATTGTGTATCGAGTGCTCGCAAAACTGAGATGACCTATAGCTGTTCACTGTTAATGCTTCTAGCAACCTACACCTCCCTCGTTGTTGTTATGCACATGCATTTGGGTGATCTCACATAAATCCCAGCATCCCACTGCCAGACCTTCCCTTTGTCACTGGTCTAAATCAGCCTCAGCGTGTGGGAGTGCTGGCTTTTTGTTATTTCATGTGGAATTAACCTGTTTTAGAAAACAAGCTCAGGTGTCATTTATAAAATTTGAAACTGAAAGAGTTTCAAGGTTCTGGTACGGTTGCATACTGAGCAGCTGCTTCCCGCTTCTCTTCAGCTATTACAAGTCAAAATGTTACACGCACAAGATGTTCATCGTCCTAATTGGAATAACGAGAAGGATCGGGCACATTTATCTGTTATTGTCTATCACAGAGCAGCACGGTGCTGCGGTGGTTAGCACAGCCGCCTCTCCTGGGTTCAAATCCACCGCCTGGCCGAGGCCTTTCTGTGTGGAGTTTGCATGTTCTCCCCATGTCTGCGTCTCCAGGTACTCCAGCTTCCACAGTCCAAATACATGCACTCAGCGGGGTTAGGTTAATTGGTGATTCTGAATTGCCCATAGGTGTGAATATGAATGCAAATGGCTGTCTCTCTGTGTTAGCCCTGTAGCAGACTGGCTCTTGCCCTATGGCAGCTAGGATAGGCTCCAGGCTCCAGCCTCCAGCACCCCCGTCCCATGACCCTGAATTGGATACGCAGAAAAGGGGCTGGGGGTGGACATCTATCACTCGGTGTGATGCCGAAGAATCTCCATAAAGATGAAAAGAGTCTGATAGTCTAACAATGATGATTTCCGTAATGTACACAAACAGAAGGGAGCGGGGGGGGGGTCAACATTAGGAGCACTAATAGTCTCAACTGCTGCTAAAGCTAATGGCTTTAATGCCTCAGCAGTATAGAAAATTACAAGCTACACTCAGTAGCCACTTTATTAGTTTGAGCCTTACCAGCGTGGACCTCCTTTTGCCTTCAGAACTGCTTTAATTCTTCATTGCACAGATTCAGCAAGGTGCTGGAAATATTCGTCACAGGTTTTAGTCCACATCGACACCACCCCTCCCCATCTTGACCATGTCTATACATGCTTAAATGCACTGAGTTGGTGCCATGTGATTGGCACAAAGCAGCTGGTGAGTGTGTATGCTGTATGCTGTGTGCTCATGCGAACACCGCACCCTGGCAGGTTGCGTCTATAGATCCAGCTACAGTATGGGACTTTGAACATGGAACTGTGATGGGTACACAGAGGTTCACACTGAGGGGTTGTTCATGTGTCATTCAGTGCCTGTTGGAATATTTTATTTCTAGAAAGAGGCTCAGGTTCAAACCAAAGTTAGAGGGATGCTTTAAAAGAACTGCAGGTTCAAAAGCAAACCCGTCTTTCAAGCACACGTAGAAGATGTTAATCAGTGCCGTCAGCGAGGCTCTCAGATAACAGCGTTTTAAACCTTCAGCTTAATTTGAAAGCATCAGTTACCTATTAAAAACTAAAAAGATGGTGGTGCTAAGCGGGAAGCAGATCAAACCCAAACCAATCAAGTTTCCGTGTGCAACATCAAAAAGGTCTTTCTTACTGTGTTGTTTCCATTTCCATTTAAATGCACACCGCTGTCGAACAGCGGGGAGGACACTCGACTGTGATCTGGCCCTGGAGAACCTGGAAAGACAGAAGAATGATTCATGTGTACAAAAATCTTTTGAAGAATCACTGTGAAAGATTTAGTCCAACTTCACACCTTTTCTATTAATATTTGAATTCATCTGGAAACAAAGGCGAGTCAGGAATTGCACATAAAACTCAAACAGCATGTCCCAGCTCATAGTCTTAAATTTTAAGGGTTATTATTGACTTCGAGCCGTGCAGTGTAGATCACAGGCAGCATCCAGAAGAGACGAATGCTGCTCTTTGATATGATATTAGCTTGGCATTGGAGGACCTGCTTTCTGATGCGGTCACACTTGGTAAAGTATGGCAAGGGGCTCCTGGCCTTTCCTTCATGTCACTTGTGCCATGGTACAACAAAGGACGGCTTAGAGGGAACACGACTCGAACCTTTTCACTCTCAGACAAAAAAAAAAAAAAAATTCACGGGGCCAAACAGCCTACAGCAACAGTCCTGAGCATCTCTGCACTGCAGCCTTCCTATGAATGCTAACTTACCCACACGATGTGAAGGCTGCTTTTCTCAAAGCACTCGCACTTTGAATTTGGGAGAATGTGGCAGTTTATCAAGCTATAAATATTCATGCATGCCTGTTAGTATTAATTATTTTTCTACATCTGTGTGCTCTTCGTAATTAGATGAAGTGTACAAAGTGATTGTTGTGTTTACTGTGGGGACTGAAATCATTTGTATTGCATGAGGTTCATTCATTCTTTCAGCTTACAGCTAATTCATAGGAGCACAATTATTAGTGTCTCAGCAATGTGAGTGTTTGCTGCAAACACACAACTGTCAACATCTGAGGGCCCGGACGTAATGCAGGAAGTTACAAACTGTGGTGCTGATGCATTAGCAGCATTTGCCACATTCGAGATGAGTTTATTTGTGAGTATAAGGAGATAAAAATCTGCAACAGTGTCTTATCTGTTCCTTTAACACGAGCCAAGAGTCTCATTAAGTTTGGTTTAAGTCTGGATTAAAAACAGCAAAAGCACAAAATCAGGACATCAGTGATGCAGGAGCTCATCCGGCTCACCGTCCATCACAATTTAGATGTTATTGGCCACAAAAAGACAAACATGGCCTTGACCCTGAGCACAGTTTGGGTGACGACCCATTAACTGATCAGTGCGTGCAAGTTTGATTAAAGGAGGAGAGATTCTTGTGAATTGTGGCATGAGCAGGTCTACTTGTATCATTTTACTCAACAACCACTCGGCATTTGCCAGAAATCCAGTCTCAAAACCACTGGTTACCATCTGATGACAGCCCAGGTTGGGGTTTTATTAGCCCCCTTTTTTTTCTTACGCCCGAAGACCGTCAAAATAAGTCAGACGAGTCGACTGAAACAGCAAAGCCTGGATTTGCCCAGAGGTCACAAAATCCAACTTCCAGCAACTCTAAACGCAAAATACATACAGCAAATAGAAACAACGGTCCGCACGGCTCATATGGCGGACTCAGCCGACTGTGTTACGCCCAGACAGCGCGGCATCGAAGGCGAAGGACAGCCAAAAATATTTTATCCTATAGAAACACCGGATGGTGGAAAACAGCAGTCAAATTTTCCTTGAACCCAAATGAATGTTACCACATTTTTTTTTCCTTCAATAGTCCAAAACTTCAACTTGGTTAGGACAAAGACGAGCACACGTTTATCATATCCGAAGCTTCCAGTTGTAACAATTTTACGATCTTTGAACAGAACAAAACTATGACAGAAATTGTCAATAAGAGTCAATTCAATCAATTAAAGCTGAGGTCAGACAAATCAATTACAACCGCTTAACGTGCAGAAATCCAAGTGATCCAAGACCGCCGGCTCAGCTTCTTTTAAAGGTTTATAAGAATCTGGCCTTTGACGGGCGAGAAGCGCACAGTCAGAGCACTACAGCTGTACAATCTACAGCAGATACACTGAAGCATTAAACTTTTACACTCCTGTTTTATTCAGTGGATTTTTTTTTTTTTTAGTAAGCAAAGGACGTGTAAAACGAGCCAAAACGTGTAGATTAATGATCACTGCTGAAAGCTCTGCCGGCCTGTTGGCTGCTTTTCCTTCATGGACCATCGACATCGCTGATGGCCGCAAATGTGAAAAAAGTCATTCAAAATTTCAAAAATGAAAACGATTATTTTGCTTAACGAATAATTCTGAGTTATTACATTATTAGTTAATTTGACTTACGATGCATTTGGGACATTTTAAATATGCAATGATTATTTCTGTGGATCCCAGAGTGAATATTTACTCTGTAGTAACCGACAAGGATTCGAATAAACATCCAATGAATTAGTTTTAATTTAATGAATTTTGTTCTATAATGATGAAAATAGCAAAAATAAAAAGTAAACCCGAGTAAAAATGTGACTTTTGACTGCATCGTCCACAGAAACACTACAAGAGACGGCATGAAACATTCTTATGCAATAGGGTGGTATCAATAACATGAAAACATAGACCGATATTAGCAGTCAGACATGTTTTCTGGAGCCATTTATCACCCACCTCCATTCCGCAATACTTTATCATACACTTAATATATTATTTTTTTACCTCAACACTTGGCTCATGTTGTATTCTTCTCTGCCATCATTTTCTCACCCACACCTCTCACCTTCATCCTGCACTCCACACCTTTTATCGGCTCCACATGGATGATTTTACCGTTTTCATCTTTTCAAGCTGCTGAAGGTAAGAGCAGCTCTGGGTGTTTCTGACATTACAGCTCGCCTCGGGCCACCGAGCATGACAATTTATTACTCTGAAATGAACGCTCATCTATTGAACAGGGTTTAAAGCGTCGAATTGAGCAAAAAAAAAGATAATTTCCCATAAAAGCAGTTCGCTTCTCATTTGCTAAGAATGCTCAGCGAAATGAAGTTTATAGGTGGTTTAAACGGTGTCGATCAGTGCACGCTTACCTAGAGGCAGTTTTAGAAATGATGGAACTTCTCGCAGGTAGCGAACGGTGATGGTGACCTCATCTCCCGCAGTACGCAGGAGGTGAACCTGGCAGGAGCGGGAGAGATTGATACAGATAGCAAGGAGAGGGAGAGAGATGGTGAGTGATACGGTGAGATAAAACTTAATCCCATATAAATGAAACAAGCCACATTCATGTCAAGCTGTACGCTGCCTGAGCAAATGAAATGTAACAGGAGATGAGTGAAGAATATTAAATGAGAAGTTAAAGCCCGGCTGAAGTGGTTCCACTTGAATCTTCAAAAGGCAGATTTTAAAGGCCGGCATTTCGCTCGTGACAGGTGGAGCCAAAGTGACAGCTTGACACCGCGAGGTAATTACGCTCTCACTGACTGATGTGTAAGCGACATGTGTCCACAAAGATGCAAAAGCATATGTGAAAATGATGAAATCGGTCCATTTCTTCCATGCATCTTACGGGGCAATAAAATGAGACTCATGAATGAAACGTGCAAGGTCACTTCTGCACAGCCTCAATGCATATCTGCCATCAGATCCCCTGCCATCCTCTCCAGCATGATGCGGTAGCCCTTGTTACTTGAGCCCAGGCATCTGTCAGTGCTGACAGTGTGACAGGCTGCTATTAAATGCGCTCGATTTTGTTCTGAAGAGAAACTGCTCATTATGTGTTTTGACGCTCTGGAGGTGAATGCAGCAAACAGCTGTATGAAGCTGCACGAGGAAAAGGAGATGACAGACGGGAGGAGTGTGCGCATGTGTGGGGGAGATGGCCGCAAACAAAGGGAATATTTAACAAAAGGGAGGCTGTTTGAGAGGGAAATTGATCAAAATTGAAAGAAATAGTGAATGTAGGGGGGAAAAAGAAGACAAAAAAAAAAAAAATTGGGACCCTCACTTCCCGTGCCGCCTTTGATAATAATCGACTCTTTTTCAGGCTTTTCAATTTGTCACAGTGTAAACGAAAAGAAAAACAGCCTCCTGCCAAGATGACAACTCAGATTGTTGAGGCACACCTCCGTGTTGATAACCAGTGGGATTTGGTGCTAGACCTGGAGGAAGGATGGAAGAGTAATGGGCAGATGGAGCAGGGTATTGACTTTTTTGCAAGAGTCAAGTACAAAAATACTCACAACTTCCTCGTGAGTACAATGCTCTACATTAATGCCATTGACCTAAAGGAACCAACAGAGAAAAGCACAAACACACATTTAGTGGAAAGTAAGATCATTTAGCACTCAGATGGTGGCAGGCAGTTGAGTCACCTCCATGGATTTCTGAACCGCGTGCAGAACCGGGGCCCCTGGACTGAAGTGGTTAACATTTATTTATGAAGATATGACAGACTACACAAATGCATGTAATAGCCAAGAGAAAAAAAGAAGAAGAAGAAAGAAACAGCTACAAAAAGAAGCAAAAATATGCAAAAAAAAAAAAAGTACTAAATGGAATTTTTAGTTAAGTCCAAGTTAAGAGGACATTAAGTCACCAGCCGGACCCCCTTTCACCTGATTCAACAAGGTGCTGCAAACATTCCTGTCCCTCTGCATCCCAAAAGGTGCTCTATGGGACTGAACGCTGGTGACTGTCATGTTTGGCAAATCAGTTTGAGATGATCTGAGCTTTGTGACAGATCATGCCATCCTGCTGGAAGCAGCCATCAGAAGATTGGTACACTGAGGTCACAAAGGGATGGACCTGGTCAGCAACAGTACTCAGGCAGGCTGCTCAAAGGCCCCAAATTATGCCAAGGAAATATTAGATTTTTACAAACTACTGTTGACCAATTTTGGTGACTCTGTGCAAAGTACAGCCTCAGTTTCCTGTTTTCAGCTGGCAGGAGTGGCACCTGGTGTGGTTTTCTGCTGTTTCAGATCACTCTCTGTAAACCCCAGACATGGCTGTGTGGGGAAAATCCCAGTAAATCAGCAGCTTCTGAAATACTCAGTCCAGCCTCTCTGGCACCTTCAATCACCTTTCTTCCCCCTGCTGATGCTCAGTTTGAACGTTAGCAGGTCTACATGCCTAAATGCACAGAGATGCCGCCATATAATTGGCTGATTAGAGGTCTGCATTAACGGGTAGCTGAACAGGTGTACCTAACAGAGTGGCCAGTGAGTATATGCTTGGTTAACCTCAGAGTATTATGCCTCAGGCTACACACAGGAAATGCATAAAAAAATAGATAATGAATAAAATAAGATGCAAAATAAAAAGAATGAATAAGAAGAAAATAAGAAGAAAAATAAATAAATCACCAAATTATAATCCATACAAATAATCCAAGTGTTTAAATGAAATGCCAAAGTAACAACTACTACTGCTGACAACTAAATGAAGACAGGCAAAACATTTAAAAACCCAAAAGATTTAAAATAACCACAAATACAACAACGCAGAGAAACAAAAGCAGTCTCTCAGTTAAGCTGCAGGAGGTGAAGAGGACAGTCTGAAGACACAACCTATACGCTATAAGATGGTTCTGCTACATTGTGCATTGGTGTGCGTGTCTGCAAACATGACAGCGCAAAAAGTTTTGAATGAATTCTGATAAAACTTTGTAGGGCTGCAGAGTGGGGTCAGGTCAACAATCCACCATTTAAAACTATATTTCTATTGTTTTTTTTATTATTATTATTTATTATGTTAAGGGTGTGTGTGGGGGGGGGGGTCTTCCAGTCTGCCCCCCCAACCAATTTCAAAAGTTTAGAAACCAGCCCCTAATTTGCAAATAAATATGAACCAGTGGTAAGATGGAAGCAGTGGCAATTCTATTCATATTATAACGCAATCATTTTCAATATGAATGGTAATATTTGCTGCCCATTGAACCTACTTGATATTCTAGATAAAAAGCACACCCAGTAAACCTACCACACAGATTTAAATTAACTTCTTAAAAAGATTTAATATCATTACTAAACACTAGACACCAATTACTACTTATATAAAAATAACCACAACAGCATCAGCTAATTATTCACTGGTGAATTTTTAATAATTAGCCGCAGACAGAGATTGAGATGTTTGTTTAGCTAAATAGAAATGATTTATGTCCTGCAGCAATAAAATGTTTGACCACAAATTTTATTTATTTTTTAAATCAGACAGTGAGTGAGTCATTTGAATAACATCATGCAGTTCAAAATATTTGCCTATCACTCACTCGAATTAATAACACTGTCAAAATATGAGAGGAGTTTAGAAGCAAAGGGCCGCCCCTCCGGGCTGTGACCAGAACCGACACCCGAGCAAATAAATCAGAGAGCGACGCACTGACCTGCAGCACGGCGTCCCCGACGAACAGCTTCCCCGTCTGATCGGCTGAGGAGCGTCGGGGTCATCAAGTGTCAGAGGTTAATGAAAACATTACAAAATAATTGCTCATTTCATGCACGCTAATGTGGTGGAAATGGCAATCAGTGTCCCCCCCGTCTGTCTAATCTCGGGCAACATCCTACAGCTCGCAGAAAGAACACAGGAAGGCATGAAATTCGAAACTAATCAGGAAATAAACTCATTTGCAGCAGCACAGGAGGAAACAATGAAAGCTGCACAGGGAAAAGATTTGTAAAGCTGTGTGGAGAGGGCTCTTAGCATCCTCGGGATATCAAGACACGATTTTCTCGGATCAGAAAAAGTATTAAAAGCGAGTGGGCAAAAAGAAAAATTACTGGAAAATGATTCACTCACATGACGCTCTTAATATGGCTCCATGCAGGGATACTTGGAGGTCATCAATCTTAAAATTTAACTGACAGACATGATTAAAGTATTTTCCATCTAGTTAGCAGCATGATCATATTACGCTTCCAATCTGGTGATGGTTTACTTCTCCACGGCACTTCACGCTCACTTATCATCAATTAACTGCCCTATTGGACTGATGAGCTGCTGTGTGAGATCACAACAGCTCATCTTTTACTTTGTGCCCCACAGCAGGTGCGCATAAATGAACAAAATGGGTTTTCTTTCCGAGAGTTAGCAGAGAGGACTGAACCAAAAAAAAGGCAAAAACTTCACGTCAAGCTGCCTTTAACACATACGTAGGAGAACCAAAGAGAAAAGTTGGATGCAGTAACTCAGCAAGGCCTAGAAGGTGTTTGCAAATAAAAGCCAGGTTTTATAATCTATGGGAAAATGAGGTTATTGTCAAGTCACCTTTATTACATCGCCACGTGCACTTTAAAAGTCACGGTCCTACTGAGAGTCGTTTAGAAAGCATAGCAGGGTATGCTTGAGGCTGGACTGTGATTGACAAGGTGCTAGCGTATGAGCATCAAGTGTACTCTGCTTCTGAGGGGGGGGGGTACCGGTTCTAAAGCTTCAAAAATAATGAGTCACATGTCCATCTTTTATATACAGTCTATGCACCATATACCAACACTGCACACAATCTGTGTTGGAAACAAGACGTAATAAATTGAGTCAGTGTTTATGCATCCTGTGCAGTTATCCATGTTCTACAGCGTATCCTGTTAAATATCTGGGTGTCGGACATTTTTGTTTCAGGTTTTTGTGTGAAAACAGCTTTACGTGCATGCTCATAAATTAATACTCATGCTGTTCAGCCAATTCTATAATCCGATCAGTTACCGTCCTCTCACGTGTATTGCAGCAGGAAATAGTTCACTTCAGGCACTTCTGCACCATTGTTAACATGTACAGTGTGGTTTAGGCCTGGGGAATGTCCGAAAACATCCCACACACTTTTTACCGGAGAGGTGGCAGTCGGAGCGTTTTTCTCCACGCACCTCTTGTGGGTAAACAAAAAAAAAAAAAGTTCATGACTGCATGTGTGAAAACAGCTGAAGTCACACATTACATGCATTAACTAACCTAATTTCAGACTAACTGCTAGGCCAGGCTAAACAATAACTTTCGGCATTAACGTCAGTCTTCCTCAGAGCAAAGGGGGGAAAAAATAAATAAATAAATCAAATTTGCCGTCCCAAATTTCCCATTTTGACACACTTGGTACAGTTTCCTCCCAAAATGTTTTGTCTGCTCACTCAGGGTTTGCTTCCTTGATAAATGTGACCATGCGTCTTGTTTTTAATAGAAGATGGTATCAGACTGCATTATGAGAAATATAATCTCTGCTGCTTCTATTTTTACCCAATTTTCACTTAAACAAATTTAAGCGCCATCATAATATCCACCTTTAACACGTCCATAATCGGTTTGAACGGTGAAACTTCAGAGCGCATTGAAAACCATTTCCAAAAGCCACATTAAAAGCAGTGAGATGAAATACTTTCTTACCTACTTGATCTTTAAAAATCTTTGAAATAACCACTGGCACGTTGTGCTCGGCACCCCCCTGAAAAGCAGGAGAGAAAGAGGAGGATAAACATTCCTAAGTACGGGGGGTAAAACTGCTTTCTCAAACAGCCATCTCCGCCATCCAAAGCCTTTCATTTCCACTGTAGTCTCAAAACTTATCTGCTTACTTTGATGCTTAAGCCCAGACTGCCAGTCGCTTGTCTTCGCAGTACAACAGTTCTGTGCTTTAGAAAGTGGGAATTTCTTATTGGCAAAAGGATATTGTGAACATTGTAAAGTATTCTGGAGTTATGCGGCATGAATTACAGAGCAAGCCTGGAGGCCTCGGGTGCACTTACATTTACTTGGGATTCACTTCCACTCGTGCAAACCACGTCCAGCTTCTGTATGGTTAATACCTCTTTGGTCAATTTCAGGCAGACATCATAGGTATTGTTGGTCTCCTCATTGTAGAGCAAAGCAATTCCAGATTTTGTCTGTTGGAATTGAGAAGAACATTGACATTTTGCCAAGCCGAGCAATTATGTAGACAATGAACATTTTAATCCTCTTTTCTCAACGTGTCATTTGTGCATCCCGTTCTACTGGTCTGGTTTTGGGTTAATGGGTTTTTGCCTGACATTGGGGAAACCTTTGTGTAAGGATTTTGTTCTTTCAAATCAGCGTCTTTACCTTACAAAACAAGAAATACACAAAAGTTCAGGCAGTTGTGCCGCCAAGTTTTAACTCTGGAGGACAGAAGTGACAACAGTCAGCCAGATCAAAGCAGCGCAGACGTTCTGCTTCACACGCTTTCTTTGTAGATGACGAATCTTCAGACACCTGAAAACCGAAAGCAGTGCAGCTCAAATTTAATGCTTTCTCTTTCACTGCTCATCTGCAAACACTAACTGAAATTAATTTTAGATTTCTACATGTTTGAACACCCTTTGATTAGTGACAGGCTGTCAGATCACAGGTCAAATGACAAATCTTGTTAAACTCTTATGACCAGATGCTAGCAGCCCCCCCCCAGTGGGTGCCACTTTGGTTTAATGTGTTAACATACCTATATATGGAAATTAGCGCTACAAATATACAGATGGGTATAATAAGACAGTCATCAAAACTTGTTCATAAAACAAAACAAAGGTATTCAAAAGACAGAAGTTTTGACCCAACAATGGCACTGGAATGCCAAAGTATTAACAAGTGTGTTGTTAAGAGTGCACGGAAAGCTGTCCAGTTCTGCAGCAATCCTTCCTTGACTGGTTTAACTGGTGGAGGCACTAAAATAACAACATTTAAGGAATCAACTGATTTCCAGCAAACATGAAACCCTGACGTCATCTCTCCGGGTCAAAACTGGTCGCTGCACGAATGCAAAAACTGAACTGCAGGCAGACGATGTTTCGATGCCGACGAAACGTCTCTCACAAAGTCAGAAATATTGATCAGATTATGACAACGAAGGAATTAAAAGTTCATAAGATGGCCACACGACCACAAATCCTCTAATGGAAGCAACGCCGTTAAACCAGTTACATTTATGTGCATCTCAGTTCTGCGTCATTTGTTGCACGGGGAACTTATGTTCATTACAGCACATGTTCCAGTGACCTCCTGTCTCACCCGATTTATAAACCCCCTGATGCAAATGTTTGCATCCCCACATTGGTCTAGGGGTAAGGAGTGTAACATAAATACAAGATGGAGAAACATGAGGTGGCTGATTTATTGCCAGCATGTTAAAAAGGAAGCATAAATTACCTTCAGGGAGAGCCAAGGCCAACACAACACACACACACACACACACCACAACAAAAACAGCCTCACCACAAATCAAAACCCCATCAACTAGCTAAATTAGTCAAAAGAAATGTTACAGTCCTACACTTGAACTCCCCAACAAACCAGTGAAGACCAGGAGAAAAAGGTGATCTCAGAGGCTCTCCTCTACAAGCTTCCTCTGCTCAATGTAACACAAGACAATGAAGAAGAATCAATCAAGGGTAACAAGCATGAACAAACTAATAAGGTCCATTCAAAGCTTATCCCGATTTTATGGCAGTAGGTGGTTCGATTTCAGCTTTGGACCAAAAAAATAATACTTAAAGAATCCAAGTATCCAAAACACACAGTAACTGAGATTAATGGAAAACCAAATTTCAGTGTTTTAACGTGTTTGCGTGCTGATGCCCGAGTTCAGCTGAAAGCAATCTGGTGCCTGTGCATGTAAACTCAAGTCAACAGTAAATAAGCTTAGCTGTACACACACTCTGGGGCTTGATGTGCATTTTATATTGACCTATAAAAATAGCTGCATCAGTCTATTTAACGGGAGTTCTGAAAATGGTAAACTAGGGAATTATACTGGGCTATCACATTAAATGCTTGAGTACAGTAAGCATTACCTGCAGTGACTCATTTTTCAAATAAGCTCGGCTACTTTGCATCTTTCAATAGACACCGAGGGAGCTCTTGAATACCCCCAAGTTTCACTAACAGGAGAAGGGTATTAATCACGGGGCATCTCTTTTACTAGGCTCAACATAACATAAAGCTCAGTACAGGGAAGTTCTTACTCTACACACATCCTAAGTATTAGGATGTGTTTTCAGTCATGGCGAATAGTGGAGAATTAACCCAGAGTGTTTTTCATCCAAGCGAGCGGAGGGGGGGGGAGAGAAAAAGAAAATCCCCAGAGAAGGGCCCAGATAGCATTATGTTCTAATGAAAGCTGGATCAATCTGTATTACTTTAAAAATGCTAACACAGGGGTGAAATGCATTGTTTCTACAGGTCTAGTCATAATACTTCTGCAATGCAAAACAACATATAGACAAGCAATTACGTCCCCCCTGAAGCCCCCTCTCCTCTTGTTTGAAAAGGCTGAATTGATGGAGTGGGTTACATCATTTCCCAAGGCCTCATCACAATCCCACCAAGAGTCAATAGGACTGACGGATGATCTGGCATATAAACAAATTGGGGGGGGGGCAGTCTACATTTGATGAAAAAACAATTGCCAGTTGAGTTGAAGTGACTGGACTGTGAACTAAAGAGCTTACTACACACAGAAGGCAAACAGCAGGAACAGGAACACAATAAAGGTGCAGTTTAGAGCATCTGTCGAGATTTCACTACAGTCACACTAAACGTTTGAGGCGTCATAAATTAGCAATTCTTGACATTTCTGTTTCATTCCAGTTATTGTGTCCAGCACTTCTTTTCCATTCGATGCTTTGTGTTTTACCCTCTGGTTTCCCTTTTTGTTGGAAGTGTCATCAAATGCCTCTCACATCAATGATGATTACAACCCTGTGAGGAGTGCCTTTGAATCAGCACCTTATTTTTAGTGTTCCAGTCCTTTGCGACTTTGATCCATTAAAGAGTGAAAAAGACAAATTAAGTTCAAGATGGGGAGAAGGGAAAAAAAAAACCAAAAAAAAAAAAACTAGTGCTTTGTGGCTGCATTGTTTTGCCGGTAATTTCCAAATTCCTGCAGAAGATTCACCTTTTCGTAGATGATGTGCTCTTAAGTGATCAGAGTGGGTGAAAAAGGTCACCGTCACCGTGTGAGTGAGGTCAACCAATTCTCTGCTGAGAGACTTGAGGATGAAGGTCGAGCTCAGTGGCCACTAAGGAAGACAGAATATAAATTAAGGCTTTGTGGAAATACGTGGCTGCTGCAGCAGGAGAGCATCCGCTACATTCAAAAGGACACAAACACACAGTCTAAATGTTTAAAGCACACATAGCAGAACAAGTCAGCGTGCTGCATGAAATAACAAAAGGAAACCAGTTTCACCTCTTGCTACCTTCTACTTTGTCACTGCCCACCCTCTCAGGCAGCTCCCTTTGTGCAGCCCTTGTTTCTTGTCAGATGACAGCGCTGTAAAACTCTAAACAACAACACCCTATAATAAACTGAAAAATGCATTTGGTCTTGTCAGCTGCAAATCGCACATGACATTCAAACATAAACAAGTTCAACTCCATAAACTTTTTATAATTACTTTGAGCAGGTTGACTTTATTAAAACATCTTTGTTCCTACTAAAAAGTTTGTATTTTGCTAATGACATTACAGGAAAAAAAAAACTGTTGTCTTTATTGCCTTTGCAGCAGTGTGCTGCCGAGCCAAGAGTCCAGCTACACCACAGAAGAAAGTGAAGGATCAACTTAGTGCAGCAACCAGACAAGAACCAATAGTCATGAACACAGAGCCTCATTCATGCAACGTTTTGCAAGCACGGGTTTGTGCATAAAACTGTGTGCATGAAAGTTTACACACACACACACACACACACACACACACACGGTAATTTATTATAATATCACGCATACATTTAGAAGCACCTCTGATCAAGTGTAGGAAGATGTCCCTTGCAGAGAGAGTGAAAACTAAAATGTGCAAAAGGAACTAAATCTAAATTGTGAGACCTCCACACGGGTGCTAACCAAATAAGTACAGTCCACAAGTTAGAGATTTAGGTCAACTGAACTCAAAAAGGTACATGCCACTCAAACAAAGCAGACCACAGCCGAGTTTGCCTCAGTGGAAAGCAAGGACGTTCCAAGCAGACACCCATACCAATGAATCCAAACTTGGCCCCTCGCCAACACAAACACAGATTCTCTTTCTCAAGTGTCCTAAGATTCCAAAATCTCAAACCATCTTTGAGCACGACAGATTCCATCAGACAGTGCCATTGGTAAATGTCATATCAGTCAACAAGGATAATACAGTATCTGCAGATGGGGACGTTCAGCTGATATGTCAGTGCAAACAGAGCACAGCATTGAGCGCGTAATTGTGTGGAAACTTCAGGGACAGTAAATAAAGGAGTTTCATGCTGAACACATGCTGCTGCGTGTGCAAGGTTCAATACACATTCATGTGGTAAATACCAATTTCCTTGTATTTTAGAAATACTTCTATGCAGAATTTAAGAAACAGCGGCCAAGGACCTGAACTGCTCCAACTGCAGATGCATGCATACATACCAATGCCTCGGACTCGAGAGTTCAGGCATCATTGTCAAAATTAATAGCAACAGCGCCAGGAAACGACTGCACAATCAATGTATGCTAATTGTCCTCTCAACATTATGTGTGAATGCACTGCCCTGCTTCTCAGATGAACTAAAATTAAATTTAGTGGAGGCATCATTATCCATTTTAGCACTGGTGTTTCCTCTGACTTGTTTACTAAATGATAGAGACAGACAGACACACACACACACACACACACACACACACACACACACACGACACACACACACACACACACACACACACTTTCCTTATGAATTTATGGGCTTAATTGTTAGTTTCTGGTTATATTAAACAAACATTGTTAATTTAGTAAATTATCGTTATTGGAAACAGAAATTCGGGTTATCCGGGTTTGCTGGAATGGATGTGGAAAAGTACTCAAGGATTAAAGCACGGACATCATTTCCACAAACACACTGGTGAAAAAAAAAGTGCACAAAAGGTTGCACTGTTGTTACAAGTTGCATTTTCATATCCTCAGTCTTGTTGCTGTAAATGCTAAATGCAAATATGCTGGGTGATTGTAATGCTACATAGTTCTGGTGCTACAATAACTGGTGGGTTTTGCTAAATGAGCTACTTAATTGGATTGACAGGCTGATCTTAAGGGTGAATTCTCCTTCTAAAGCCATAAAAAAAATAAAGAAACTTGTTTTTTTGTTTTGTTTTTTAGTCTAATGGTGGGTGTTTTGGATTCCTATGGTGAACATGGATTAACTGGATTTTAAAGCATTTAGTGATGGGGCCTTTTTTCCTGAGGTACAGGTAAATAAGTAGGCAGCAGCTTGTTCACGTGCGGCTGTGTGCAGGTTTTTGGCACCATGGATGTGCAGTTCAGACCATCAGTGTTCAGACCGTTAATGCTCCAAGCCAATGAATTTGAATTTTAAAAGTGTGTGTCATATGAAGCACGCAAAAGTTTGCCCACAGTGTCTATTATGGTTATTGTGGCACTGCTATGTCACCTCATCACAGTTGTGTAGTTTGAAAATGATACAGCATAAAAAGCAAACAGCCCTGTGGGACACCTGTACACAAAACAATCTTGTAAGACTCCACGAGCTCCCTGCATAGTCTCTTTAGGCAGTCCCTCAGAAAGTCTTTAATCCGGAAAAGAAAACCACTTTCAACATTCATATCACACAAGCTTTGCAAAACCCACATTTCTTTGCAGTGTATTCAAAGCTGAATTGAGTTAAAATCTTGTGACAGCATATCATATTCATCGTGCTGACTGTGGTCAAATTGTGTCCTCTTTCCCCTTTGAAATAAAAACTGAGAGAGTGAGGCAGACATCTAATACAGTCCAGTACGACAGCCCTGCAGATGCAGCCTGTGCTTGTCATTTCTTTTTTGGTGCTTTGGTGGCATTGTTGAGGAGGTTTGGTAATCTTAGAGATTTTAGCTTTTTGCAGTAGGTAAATGAATTATGTTTTCAAAATCCGATCAGGTTTTGAAGAGGAAGGAGTTTCAGAGGGCAGAGCTGTTTGAAAAGCATTTTCTTTTAAAGAGCCTGCAGGGAAGCAACTTTTGAGACTACTCGACAGCAACCTAGTTTTAAATAAAGATAGAAAAATTATAACAAAAATATCCGATATGCACATTAAGCCTTCATCGGTTTGGTGGGTCGGAATCTAAGGTCTCAGTCACGGCCTAGAGGAGAGAGAGTTCAGTTACCATCTTGCAATCACCAGTCAAAAAAAAAACATGGAAAAATATACATTCCCCGACCGGTTGGCCAGTGGTTGTTGGTGTCACTAGCATGAAACTGATCACAAAGAGGCATGTGGTGCTGCACCATTGTTTTGGTAACTAGCAGGTTGTCGTGGTCACCGGTGTGTACAACCGTGGCAATCTGCAAGCAAGCATAAGAAGGTGGTTTTTGCATCCAATTTTATCTTGTAACCACCAGTAATGACGGTCAGGTGTCAAGTGGTCAGGGAATACATATTCTTCCTAGAGGCCAGAGGTTGTCAGGGGGTTGTTGAGGTCTAAGTATTTTACAAAGTGGAACCAGCTGTGGAGCCCATCCCATAAGGGGCGTCTGCACACAAAGCAATTTGCGCATCACTCATCGCTTTGTCTCTGATGCCAGTTGACACCCAGTTGCATGTCAAAACACAGTATCATTTACCCTCACTGGTAATTGCTTTAATTGCTCGCTTTAAAGTTGAGAACAGTTTAACTCGAGACCTGTCCACTTTGCACTGTCAGCAGGTATTTCACCTATAGTTGCTTGAAGTCGCCGAATAACTTTCACTTTCAGTGGTCTCTGGTCACCAAGTCGTCACTAGTCGCTTCATGTGTGGGTGCCCCTGTGGTCCGGATCGACTGATTCTAATTGGGTCCAATTAGACTGCTGCAGCTCTCAGCTACTGTATGAGTGAATGTGTTCAGTGCCAGGATTACAGCGGGTGAAGCGGTTCAGATGCTGCTGCAACAGTTGATCGCGCTCACTCAAGGCAATGCTTGCGAATACATCATATGCACTGCAGATACAGGAACAGCAGTCAATCTTCAAAGTAAAAGACACAAAACATGCCACTTCTGCAATGCTAAATAAACTGCATCAGACATGCCCCCAGTAAATTCATACTCAGCTTGGATCATACGGTCCACCAAAAACGTGAAACAAACCTCCCCCCACCCCCACAGATGTATATCGGACTGGTTCTGACCCTAGAACTTCCAGACTGGGTCTCATTCAGGATCAGGCTGGTTTTTCACACCTCAGTTTTGGACCTGGTCCAACACTTCATCTCCTCACAAAAAAATCCAGTGATTATCACGACTCTCTTTTCGTAGGACCAAATCTATCTAACCATAAAAATCTTCCAAAAGCACTAAATAAATAAAAAGATTTACAGAAGAACGCATTTGATTTGTGAGGCCACCATATCCTCAGTAGTACTGAAGGGTAATATTAGGAGAGAAAAAAAAGTCAAAGGTAAACTTTTATAAAGTTGTCTGCATGGATATGAAAGTATGAGTTTGCCAGAGGGCGAACATGCATTATCAATTAGTTCAGATGGGGGGTATCTTCACACACAGACGATGAGATAAGACTGAGATCACAGCCTCAGTCAGACACATTGCACAAGATCTTACTTGATGTCTTCAATTTATTTGAAGACAGTGCTATTAATTATGAATAACTTTTTCAAAGAACAGCTCAAATTTATTATTACATGTGAAAACATTTTTTTATTAAATATATCTCATGCAGGGGAAAAAAAAAAGACGTAGAGATAGCACGGGCTGCCAAAGGAATAAGAGAACAGAAGCTGTGGTTCACTCACCGTTAATGTCTGACCTCAGAAAGAAGGAGAAGGTCAAGAACGAGTGTCAGCGTTTGAAGACCGTCCTGATGGACCTGCTTCACACTCTCAGGGCTAAATAAATTAGAGAGCAATTTGAAGTTGGGTCATTAAACTTATTGGTCACACGAGTTAGAGCAGTGCCCATGATCTCACGCACATCACTGAGGCGCTCGAGTCAGAGTTGATTTTGATTTGATGATCATAACTCACTTAATGATAAAAGACCAGGCAGACACTGCACATGCAGTGGAGAAAATTCACTTTAACATCTTAAGCTGGAAATGTCAAGATCACTCTTTATGACACACTTGCAGAGAAAATAAAGTATTTTTCTTTAACATTAATGATTAGCAACAATCTAAATTAGACTTTGAGGGGAAGCCACTACATCCATGAGCCCTGCGCTTGTGTCAGCATCAGGGAGAACATGCAGGCCAGCGGATTCAAACCCATGACCTACTTGCTGTGAGGCAACAGTTCTAATCACGTAGTGCTAGACACCAATGCGGTATATCTTCATTTGAACAATTGTCAAAAAAACAGAAACTAATACTTATTATAATTGCAGACTGAGGTCTCCCTTGAGCCTAGTCCAGAAAACCGCAAAATACCTTGACACAGATTTCCCCCCTTAAAGCGGAGTCTCTGCAGCAGCAGCTTTCTAAGTGTCTCAAGTCCCGTTTTGCACACCAAACCACTAAACTACAGGTTTACGATTGGCCACAGTGCTGGAGAGACTTGCTTTGAGTATCAAGAACAAATCAATGAGTGGCCTCATAGCCAATACGAGAGCATTAGTTCAATGAAGAATGCTCCACATCGGTTCCAGTAAAACTGCTCAAAGCATCTATGACTGGTAGAGGTTTTAGACTGGTAGACTGCACAATGTAATGCATAATGCATGCTGCTCACTAGATATCAGGGAGTATCTGCAGCATATGCTCCTTAAACACAAAAGCAGACTGCTGTTATGCCAGAGCAAACGCACGACTGTTGTTTTACAAAAGGAAGAAACAGAGTTCAAGAAAAATATCACAATTTTCAAAAGAAATAGCACCTCTAAAAATTGTGTGAGACAGAGGTTGCAAACTGTCTAAACCATTATCTCAACTGTTTATAGTGTTTGCACCAGGGTATCACAGCAGAGGCTCCAGCGGGAGTGGGTAACGTACACTTTTTAGAGTTGAAAGGAGTGAACCAGAGTGAGATTGTACTTAGCTTGGCACAAATGAAGTGAAAACAGACAAAGAATAAAAGTAGCCGTATATGCTCAGTGGATTGAGAGTACCAGGATGCTTCCTCACCCCCCCAAGCTGAAAATTGCTGCTATCGACCATTTCTTTAAGTGGCACATTCCCTATTCACTGGAAACGAAACATTACCGCCATCCCACGAGTGCACTGAGATTTAGACCACTGTATTTTTCCCCTGCGGAGCTATAGCATTTCAGCTACAACTAAAACAGTGAACCCGTGCCTAATCTCGAGGCCCGTCTTGGAAAAAGTGGTGTTGGGATTGAGCTTTTTGTCGAATCCAAATCCTTTCAAATCCCTTATTGAAGCCAAACAGGATTTCCCCCCCCCGTTCACAGGTAACTATAGTTATAAATAACCGAACCTCAAAGATTCAATTTAGATCTGTAATCAGCTTTTGTTGTCTAAGAATGCAAAAACAGTTTTTTAGTAGCAGCTTAATTAATGTGGCAAAACCTGCAGCTCCATAAATGAGGACAGGGCTGAAAATATTTCAATTCATCAAACACATTTCACATTGGTGTTTTCCACACAGAACTAACTCCCAGTATTGTAGATCACAATATTCTGCACCACCCTCTAAATTATTTTATTGCCATGAGAAGTGTTTTTTTTTTATCTACATATTACAACTCTGCTGGTGTTGTTGGGCCACGAAAACTCAGGCGTTCCACAAGTGATATTTGCCTAAAGCAGAATTTATAGCTTCTCCAAACTGCATGGAAAGCCCTACTTTCCCCAAATCTTTTCAGCACTGAATGGGAGGTTTCTGTCTCAGCCACTGGGTACGACAAGCAAAACCCACTTTACAGCCAGATGTTGAGGAACGAGGGATCTTCCTTGCTGTGAGGCTCAAGCATCCAAACATTATGCTCACAGTGGCAAAGCCAACACATTAACATTTAGCAGATAATATTCAGCAACACAAACTAAAGCTAAGCCAGATGGTATTAAGTTTTCTAATAACTGATTCATGAACTTGACCATGAAATTTGACCAGATGGTTAAGTCTCTATAACAAAATTTAAACAGATCTCTACTAACAGTGAATATGCGTATCCAGCGTGACCAGAGGGTGCAACCTCTCTAATGCCAATCTACCAGTCAAAGATGTACGTCAGTTAGGATTCACGCGCTGGACAGCAAGAACGCCTTAAATGGCTCAAATGTGAAAGCAACTCATCCAATGAGTTTTGAGATATTTCAGCATAAACATGAGCACATCCCACATAGTAAATGTTTGAGAAACTCTAACTTTGTCTCGTAAACTTAAAGATTTTGTTATTTCTTCCATCTACTCAGCCATGGTTTCTGCACCTAAGCTTGGCCAATGAGATATGATGTCTTCAGCAAGTTGTTGGCCTACCCCAGGATCTCCTCCCAGCTGGGAAAGCCCCAAAGAGGCGCACACGAGGTGGACGGGAGGCATCTCGATTTTATTGTTAAATCACCACAGCTGGCTGCTTTCAACATGAAGGAACAGCAGCCAGGTCCAACACTGCCGAAGGAGAAAACTCTGTACTTGCAACCTCATTCTTTTGTTCATAATCGTTTAAGTGTGTGTGTGGGGGGGGGGGCATAAATCAACTAGGAAACGAAAGGCTTCACCATATAACACATTTATGCTGACCTGACAATTTCTTTTCCACCAAAGCACCACCTTCTCCATCACTTGTGATCAGAATTCTGAAATACTTACATTCCCTTGCTTGGGGCAGCATCTCCTCCACCGCCACCCACCCCCAACCCAGAGGGAGCAATCCACCATTTTTTTGGCAGCGAACTGAGGCCTCAGAGTTGGAGTTGCTGGCTTTCATCTTGGCTGCTTCACTCTTTGCTCTAATCAGCTCGAGTACGTGCTGGATGCAGTCGACAGAACCACATCAGTTGAAAAAGCAGGGATGCAGTCCTGGATGTTTATCATTTAAGATTACAATCCTGTGCAGACAGATTTTATTACGCAAAATCCCCTCTTCTTTCTTTAAGGTCTGAAGTACACAATTGCTCTGCTAGGCTTATGCTCCACAGTGAGTTTACCTGGCCATGCACCAAATCAATCATAGCTGAAGTCTGTACAGTGATTTCATAAAGTACAGGTTTGCTGCATATCTTAATAATGAAGCAGACAGTCCTGCTACCTCCAGCCTTGCTTTCTGATGTGGAGATGACATCTGAGCTGACTTTAGCTGCAGCAGAAGCAGAACTTTCCAGACACTGATAACCTTGAAAAGCACCACAACTGTCAAATGTCTCTCTCTACACACACACACACACACACACACGATACAAACATAGCCAGCAGCCACAGCTCAACGCACACACTCTCCAGATGCACTTTTTTTGGTCCAGATCAATCACGTAATGTCTGGAAGAGTCCTCGAGACCTGCGCATACAGTGCAAGATGTAAAATGTGGTGAAATATTTTTGACTTAATCCACTTACAAAAATCCCCGGTGAATCACACTTTGGTTCCATCAGCTCAGTTCATCATCAACACACCCTCATGGTGGACTCCATACATTTTCACACACGAGTCGTGAGTTCTGATTACGGGAGCTCCTCATTCTCTCTTTGGCTACAGGCCAATAAAACGAGGTTCATCTGAACCCAGGGCTTCCTAAAGTTGTTAATGTATGAAATATTGACTTTGCTGGAAGAACAGCTACTGTATGCATACACAACATTTCACATCATAATTATCAGATAGTCTCATAACTGTGCTGAGATACGTGGATACATGCAGCCTCAGCAGCACGTCCAAGAACAAAAAGGTCTGGTTAGAAAGGAAATGGCTGATGACAGTCATGTGTACGACAAGAACTCAATGATGTTGAAAGGTGTCACAAATAGTGCCATTGTCAAGGCAAGCACTTTCATCTGGATCCCTTAACGATCCTCACATTTAAAAATCTGATTTAGAACAGAAGATGAAAAGCAGAACTCTGCTCCCTCTTCAGCCTGTCCTCCTTTTTTGAGGTCAATTAAAACTACCCTGGGGTTGTGTCAGCGGGGGAAAAGGCTGTGGATGTACAGTTTCAGTTACACAAGAATGTGGAATTCTTTTAAAGGGCATTTTAATATTAAAATCCAAGGGGAGAGCCGCAAGTTGCTGTTATTTATAACCCAGATGAGGAGGAGATAGACAGAAGTGGCATGTTCTCATTTATTTGGAAAAATTACAGCGCAGACAAATGTGGTTTCCACTGCAAAAGAACAAACATGTTTTAACTGCGATGGGATTTCTGCTCACATTCAAGATCTCAGAAATTTTGCAGTTACCATTTATTTCCATATATATATATATATATATATATATATATATATATATATATATATATATATTTTAATAAAGAATAAAAACAACAACAAAAAAAAAAAACAGCCCAGAGATGCAGCTGCACTGATGAGCATAATCCATCACTGTAAGTAAGACAACTTTGGTAATTTCTCCTAACATGTCTTTACAACACTGCTCATTACTGAAACTATTTTCACTTTTTTCAATCAAGACACATTTTTACATAACAGGCAAAACATTCTGTTAGTGCAACACAAACCCTCTTTAAATACCTCTGCACTGATTGTGTGTGTGTTTTTTTAGAGAGCTATATGAAAAAGTAATTTCATTTCCAGTGACAGATTATATTCATCTTCTCATGGCTAAATGTGCTGTTTTTAATGCATTTTTGATCACAGCAGGAGATGGTGATTCAGAGATGTTGGCTGAACCACAATAAATACACAAGTGCGTCTTCAGTGTGATCTGTAACTTCAGCAGTTAAACTTAAAGCAAGGACAAGAAATTTCTGTTCCACGTAAAATTGCCGAGGTGCATTCATGAGATTGGGAGACACAACCCAAAGCCGTAATGCCAAGGCTGCGAGAAGCCTAATAAGAAAATGGCAACGAACATTTCAGATTTCTCAAGCAACAACAAGCAGCAGCCTCCGGGACTGAAAAATGAAGCCAACACCGGAATGCCAGAAACTGCAGTTCCCTGAGTGGCCACTTAAGACTGGCTCCATGTGAATCGAGCCTCCGAGTATCTTGGTAAGAAGTCCAACTTTGCAGCACAAATTAACATGGTTAACAGGCTGGTTTTGGTCTCTACGGCAGGTCTCCAATTCATAACAACTGGAAGAGTGGTTGAAATCTCTCTCCCGCCATCTCCATAACTCAAGTCACTGAAGCAGACCCATCAACTGCAATTATGGCTGGCTGCAAAACCGAGTCAATCCTCTAATGTTCAACTTTATAGCATTTAAAAAAAACACCTGGTACCAAAAAAAAAAAACGATTAAAAATAAAATTCCCACTGGGACTTGTTTGAGTTGAATGCTTTATAATACTGGCCACCAGTAGCGCTGTGGAGCGCACTGTTACATGTGGACTGTTTTACTTGAGGTTTTAATCATTTGACAAAAAAATATGAGAGTTTGTGACAAATCGCAGCACTAATAATTACGCAGCTGCAGATTCACGCTGCCACACTGCATGCTAGCTACTCAGGTAGCATAACCGCTGGAAATGGCGCCATTACTTCATTTAGGATCAGTAAAAACAGATGGATTTAAAAATAAAAAGAGCAGAGATTCACGAGCATAACTTGTGACCATGAGAGAATCTGAGTCTGCTTTTCAGAAGGATTTCACTTTTCAAAAGTGAGACTTGTTTTGCTTCAGCTCTTAACTTTCACAGTGGGATGCGCTCGGACAGCTTAGCACTTTGCAGGCTCATCCAAATATGGCTACTTCTGGCTTAAAAATAAGATTTAATTAAAATTTTAAAAAAGGCAGCAGCCAAAGGGCCAACACCAGTGTTCAGGGACCTTTGGGGGACACCAGGCTGGCTACATCTTTTTCATATTCAAGATATGTGCAATAACATTAAGGAGAAGGCATTTTGCAGGACAGCAACGAGGCATTTAATGCCGTAGTTCAATTAGTTGATATGCATGTGTCACAAAGCCTAGTTTCTGTAGGCAAGAGAAGTAGCTCACTTCCTCACTGCATGCAGTAACACACTGTACCAATATCCTGGAAGGTCAATAAACTGTAGCCAGGATGGAGCCGCCTTCACGTGAATGGGACTCTCAGAAATGTGGAGTTGTGTCTTCTGCAATCATCCTTGTTCAATCTCCCACTCAGAGCGGCTCCACGGGGAATCAAACCCACTTGATGCGTTTCCTCTCTGTTGTATATTCATTGTTTGAATAGGCTCGTCTCACAGCTTTACTGCTCAAACAGCAGCACAGCACATCTGTGTTAGATGGCACAGCCCCCCCCCCCAAAAAAAATCTGTCCACGTGTGTTTCACGTTTCAAGAGAGGTGAACTACATGAAGATAAAAAAAGAGCAAGCAGTGTTCAGGTTTTCAATAAATTACTACTATTGTTGATAAGAGTATAAATTACTGGTTTATCTTCATTATTCATATGCACACAGAGATCCAGACATTAATATCGAATGCATCTTGAACAACGCAGTGAAAGTTGGTTTTTATGTTGCTACAGTGGGAGGAATAATCTAGGGTGAATGTATATTTTGAGGAACTAATGTAGGACTGTTTATATTACCATAATTCATTTATTTCCATTTCAAGGACAACTCTCAGGCGCGAAGCTACCATTCCCTCTGCTGCTGTTTGTGAGTGCAGCTCGTTTTGGAGAGGTGAGTAAAATGTCCACGACAATCTGCCGTCAGCCGGTGACGGGACGAGGTCGATTTCTGCGCCTCTAACTTGAAAATGAAAGGGGGGGGGACATTAAAATGCATAAGATTCCTGCCTTGAATCTAAATAAAAATGCTAATGAAACGCCGTGGGTATTAATAATGTGAAGGACGAGTTTCCTTTTATTTGCTAAGGAAATATTTCAAGACAAACAGTGACAGTCACAACTTGTTTTCATGTATCAGTATTTATGACAGTGCGCATCCTCTTGACATTTAAAAAATTAAAACACCGTCTAATTAAAGCTTTAATTACTGCCTGATTTTGGACCAAGTTGAATACTGGAATGTGACCGTGCATGATAGCATATTATATATGTATCTTTGCACTTCCTACAGGGACTAATTATAGGCTTTAAAAAAAAAAGAAAAAAAAAAGACTAATGTATGATATAAGGCAGGAGTCTGCCCTTTGGCCCATTTTACAGCTCTCATGGGATCCTCATGTTTCTGCCATTAGCTCAAATGCCATAAAGACATTAACATTAAATCATGGACCCATCTGCGAGGAAAGAATCTACATGCAGTGTAATATTTTAAGTCCTGCTAAACATTTAATACCCTATAAGGTGGAAATGGCTGAAGCAGTCTTAACAACACGTGCCACATGTTTGCCTTCTCTCTCTCGGGGTCATTAAATCAGTCTATTCATTTTGAAGAGCCTGACTGCAGTGATAGGAGGAAAATTGAATATTGTTCTGGCAATAAAAGAGACTAAATATAACCTTTTTTTTATTTAAAAAAAAAAAAAGGAATAGAATTTCAGGGTTTTTTTAAAATATCAAGTCTGATTATTTTGTCTTTTCCAATTACCTGAGCAGCTCTGGGAAAATGAAAAGTTAAAGAGAATGCATGTTCATGCTCCAACAGGAGTGATTTGGTTAAAATATGATTGACTTCCTGAATACAAAAGCAGACTTTCACACTCCGCTGGGGTATAATTAAGCTTCTGCAGCTCCTGCCAAGAGAAACCCTCGAGCGGGTGACCACAGGGGGTTGGAAATTTTATGTGACATGAATGCCACTTATTTTTTTAAGCTTTTAAAAATGGGACATGCCTGGGTTTGATTGTCTGATAATCACACTGTGTCACCTTCTTTTTAATCCCATTTGCACTGATCTCCGTTTTCGGTTGTCCTTGCAGTATTTTTCCCCTCCATAAATGTTAATGTTGACCAGCAAGTCAATATCCTCAACAGTGAGTATAATCCTATAAGGCTGCGTGTGCATAATTATTTCAGTCGGTCAATATTTTAAACGCCAGTAGTGTGTTGCATGTGTGTCAGGAGGGGGAACCTGTCGTGCCTGGCTCTCAGTGGGGCCAGCAGCACGAGCTCGCACATGACAAACTAACATACGCGGCACACGGCTCATTAAAGTTAGTTTTCATTAAACCTAGAGCCGGTGCAGCCGGTGCACAGGAGGCTCAGACTTTTCGGTTACAGCTCAAGGATCTCGAGCAGACACACTGAATTCTAAAAACGTGACCGTACTCGTTTTTCTATAGGGCCGAAATAACTGAAGGCGCAGTAGATGTTGAGGTTTGTGAAAATAACAGCATGTGAAGTAGAAGTGGCGAGCACGGTTGTATAACACTGCGTGCAGAAGTCCTTAGTTTCCTTTATATTTCGCTTCCATGAAGCCAGACTTTCATGTAAGTTGTTAAAGTGGTCTCCAGGCTTTCTGAAGGTCTTTCAAAAACTGTTTTGGACAATGACTGCATTTTCACTCGTTTTCAGTGCAGTCCATGTGCCTGACTATTTTCAGAGGAATGTATTTTTTTTTTATTTGTTTGTTAAGCCACTTAACACTGACCTACGAATCATTCAGGCACAAAAAAGGCACGCAGCTGAAGGGATGAGCCAGCATTGTGTCTACACATAACAGAACTTAGCAACAAAAAAAAAATCAATTTTAAATGGAGGCACTTTGTTACTAGCAGCCCATCGCCAAAACACTTTATTTGTTCCCATTTCTTTGGTTGAATCTGTGAAAAATGCTGAAGATAAGGCAGTTTGACAGGCATAAAACAGCATGTTTACGCCAACAAGGTCAGTTCCAAATAGCTATTAGCCAAAAACTTTCATATCTGAGCATGGTGTGCAAAAAAACCCCCCCAAAAAACCCAAAAGTAAATGGACAAGTGGAAGACAAAAGAAGAAGTGGCAGACCTAAAAAACAGTCCACAAGATGAACAGTTTCTGAAAGTCACGTCCTTAAGAAACAGGAAAAAACATCCAGCAAAGACGCAGGACCGTTAAGGTGCGTCTGGCTCTTTAGCGGATTCATACACTGAAGCGTCGTCAGAAATGCCCTCAGTGGAAGGATGGCTTCCATTGATACCATTCCTAAGGAAGGGAAACGGGAAGATAGGGCTGCATTATGTTAAATTACACAACAACCAAACAAGAGGGGAGAAAAAAAAAGTGGGAACAGGTCTGATGGGAGGAGAAATCCAAATTTTAAATGTTTGGTTCAAATCACGTGTAAGAGGAGGTCAGGAGAGGTACCAGAGAGTGTCTCAGCCATCTGTGAAACATGACCAAGAGATGACGGCTAAGTACACTACAAGGTTTGCAACAAGAGGGGTCGCCCCCTGCTGGCCACTAGAAGAAATGCAGGTTAAAGGCACTTATGCTTTGGCTTCATTTTTCAGTTCCAGAACCAATGGCCATTATTTATAGACAAGATATGACCACACCATATATTGTCAGTGCTTCTGAGGCAACAGTTCTTTGTGTGTGTGTGTGTGGTGATTGGGCTTTGCAGTGTTTCCTCTGGGTTGGGGGTACAGAGGCTGGCCCAAGCAAGGAAGATCAAGCATCTCAGGATCTTATTCAAGAGCAACGTGAAGGTGCAGTGAGGTGAGGTGGACCAACAGATTGGTGCGTATCGGCAACAATGCAGGCATTATGCTTGACTGTGGAAGTAAAGAGAGCTAAGCCGAAAGGCAAAGCTTCCAGTTTACCAATCCATCTACGTTCCACTAAGGCCACGAGGTCTGCGTAATGACCACGTGAGCGAGAGAGTGAGATCACAAACATAAGCAGCCAAAATGAGACTCCTCTGCAGGAATGCTGGGGTGAGAAACAGATATCAGCAGGGAGCCTAAAGTAGAGCCACTGCTCCTCCATTTGGAGGTTTTCCAAGCATGCCCCTCAGTGAGGAGACCCCAGAGCAGATCCAGAATTCACATCTTGGGATCCACCAGGAGAAACTGGAAAGTGCTGGGAAGAATGATGCCTGGAATACCGCGCTTAGCCTGCTACAGTACCACTATGACGCATCTATGGAAGATCACAGATGGATGGATATGTGACATTAGACCTCTCTAAAAAGAGCCCGAAGCTTTGAAGACCAAAAGCAGCACATCAGGAGCGTGATCGTGACCTCTGTTCATTTAACATCCTGCGGCATGACTTTAACCCCCAGGGTCAGTGTGTCAGCATCACGTTCTACTGTAATGTCCCACGGGGTCTGTGGTGCATCATCATAACAACACACGGCTTCAAGTTTTTGGCCCCACCACCACAAACTCAATTCAGTTTTATTTCTATAGCGCCAAATCACAGCAGGCGCTCAAAGGTCGCTCCCCACCTGCCCGCAGCCAGATTTGTCTCATCCTTCTGTCTATCACTTCCCAAGATTAACGCTTTGTGGGGATACCAAATGTAAATCAGATATGGTTTTAACTTTCTCTAGATGTTTGCCAAGCTTCCTGCTCACAATTCATTTGTTACGTCTTTAACTAGGACAATCTCTGAAGTCAAAATCCTGCAAAAACCTGGTACTGCAAAGGCAGAAAATTATGTATGAAGTTTTCAAGTGTTCACCACACAAATGCACTGGCTGAACTGAGTCGGGGATGAAGTCTCTCCCAGCATGCAGAGGCAGGAAAACACCCTGCCTGCCAATCACAGCACTAATATAGCGTGACATACAATTCAAACATGGCAAAACTAATGCACACATATACTGTAGGCAGAGAGCTGCTTGTATTTGGACAGGAGGACTCAGTTTACTGGATCTATTCTGACTTTTGAGACGCCTTCAGACAATTCAACACGAACCTGATTTACTCCACAGTTTCCTGCACGCTGGTTTACAGAAGCCTTCACAGTAATCACTTTTCAGACGCCTCATCATTAGGGAGCATCAAATATTTGTTGATGTGCACCCTGCGTGTTCTGGGAGTGTAAAAATAAAACAGGAGAGGTGTGCCTTCCCAGCACTTTCATCTAATTTATCAGTGATTGCCAATCACCCAGATAGATTCAGGGCATCTGCATGTTTGAAAAACCCAAATTTAGTCTTGCCGCTTCATGTTCAGCATTCACTTTGACTGAAGATGGACTAAAATTGGCTAAAACGACACAATAATTAAAAAAAAGCTGGCATAAAGCTGGGGAAAAAAAGGAAAACCTGGATCAGAGGAAACAAGCCGAATACAGTAAAGCACTACGGATGCACTTTTGTCTGACTCTGACTTTCATTTTTCAGACTTCTGAAGGACATGATCAATTCCATTTTGTTAATTCCAAGCACAATTAAGTCCAGCTTACCACCCTGAAACTTTACACTAGACTATCATAAATACGCTTTGTGGGCCGGGAGATTCTCTGCTGCAGCTGTTTACTCCTGCTTACCGTATAATTTTAGCCATTAGTCAGCAGTAAACGGAGAGTGGAAGTGTGTGGAAACTGAAACGCTCTCTACACAGAGTCGAGCTCCAGACTCGTTTGTCCTTAGAGGCTCAGATATCCAGTGTTTAACGGCTTTGTGAAAGCCAGGCAGGACTTTAAAAAGGTGCTGCGAGCCCGGTGAAGGTGACAAAAGGACAGATGCAGGTAAAGATGCGCCAGAAGCTTAAAACTTTACAGCAAGGTATCCATGGAAACATGGTAACTGGCATGTATGACAAATCAAGTCCAATGTGTATGTAACCAGAAATGTGCAACTTTATTACTCGGTTAAGTGACACGACCTGTAGCCTATGCTGGATTTTTCCTTACTCCCAGAATATGAAAGTGTGGGGAAAGGTCTGATAACCTGCTCTCGCGTTGAAGCAGCCTAAACATTAAACCCTGCTAGATATGAAGCCCCCAAGGAAGCTCAGTGAGCACATAACAGTAAGAATAACACCCATAATATAACTACGGTTCCATTACTGTGTGATTAGCAGGCAACACATAAATCTGTCACTTATTAAAACTGATTTTTGTTTTGATCGCGATCATAAAGGCAGGGTGTTAAGTAGTGTTAGCAAATATGACAGCAGTGCCAATCTATAAGGGCTGATCTGCTCAGGTGTACCTGCAACACAAATGCTTAAATTACATAAAAACATACCGGGTTTCATCAGAGGGAAGAAACTATGCACCAGACCTCATTTAGGAATTAGAAGATTTAATGAGCACTTGCTCGTTTGCGCAGATATGGCTCCAATAAGGCACAAACCCGCAGCAGGACATCAGTGTGGTATTTTGTTGGATTCGGCATATGCAAAGATAAATAATAGTTAAGATCGCCATGTTTTTGATATATTTTGTCCCTAAACCTGTAGCATCCGAGCATTCGCAGCTCGTGTCCTAAGGACCATTTAATATCATATGACAAGCAAAATCAAAGGTATAAAAGTTGTACGTCTGTTTCAGAAGGACAGCAGTAGTTTGCTGCATCTGTGCCGAACTGTATATCTTTGCATGCTCGTTTGCAAATTATTAATACCTGAGCGCCAGCTATGCAATGCCAGCCAGGTATAAGCAAAGAAAGATAAAGAGTCTATTTTTTACAGCTAGTCTGGAGTTCCCTCTGCATCTGAGGCTGGAGCCGCCGGGGTGCTTTTTCTAAGTGCCCTAACGCGGCGCCGCGCACGGAAACGGGACACACCGCTGACGTGCGATTTAATTTAATTCTTATCAGATTTAATGAAAGGGTTTACTTGCCGAAGTTGGAACCGGAAGGCTGGCGGGTCGCTCGATCAGCTCAGGTTGCTGTTTCCCGGTAACATTCATTTCCCATGCAGCCGCTTTCCCTGTCCGCTCACTTCGACGAGAGTTTCTCAAGTCATTTATCCAGCCGCGGACGGGAAGTGTTATTCACCGGCGTCCCGTTTACCGACGGAGGCAGGCGGAGAAAGCATGCCTGAAAGCTCGGAGGTCTTTCGGAAAGCAGTCCGTGCCCTGAAATGACCACGGTTTTCTCCCGCTGCGGGGACGAACGAGGAGCGCCGGTCGCTGCTTATTTCTCCCCGGCTGTCAGCGCACAGTGGCTCCGCTGCCGCTGCCGCTCATCAGTCTGCATGGCTCCCCACCTGCTGCCTGTCCTCCTATTAACCATCCCTGCGTCAAACATCAGCACATTAACCCGTTCGCCGGTCTTTAAGTCCTGGAGGCATTTTAATCAGGAGAAATCATGGATGCATATTTATAATTAGTGGCAACCGAATCACTGTAATGGTGGGTTACAATGCAATCAGCAACATTTATCTTCACGGAATAAAAACATGGAAATCAACGTTGTCCTTCAACTTTGTGGCTAGGTGAAGCATGAGCTTAATAATTGTTAATGGATACTGGCACAAATTAATTTCTGTGGAATCCTCTAAGGCAGTGCTTGAGGGGATGAAGGCTCGTTTTCCTGATGGAGGGGTGATGGGTCAGAGAGGGGTTTTTTAAAGCCAATCTTATCACTGGCTCCTCAAAGCTGGCCTGAGGGATCCAGCCAAGGCTGCCTGACTCCAACAATCTTTAGACTCATGCTGGATTTTAGTGGTATAGACAGGTGTGTACATAGAATATGATACCTCCTCTAATAACCATCTTCCCCCCCAGGAGAAATAGAGGTTAAAAATAGACTCTCAACTACCTAAGTGCACACAATACATGAGAGATGGATTCATTATGTGTGGTTACAGGCCTATAATCAGTGACAGACTTTAGTGTTGTATTTTTTTATGTTTTGGATTAGAGCGTTAATGTGGATCTTGGAGAGTAACAATGATGAAGCGCCCCATCGCAATACATTACAGCCTAGCACTTTCATCAGAGTATGAAAAGGTATGATCAGAGGACTGGGAGAGGTGCAATTGTTAGGAAAGCTACTTCAGCTTCATACTTCAATGGCAGGCTTCCCACTCAGCATCCTGCAAAATCTGACGTTTTAGGCCTGTTATGGATTTCGGAAAGGAGAGGGGGGAAAGGGAGGGTGGAATCTACCTTCCAACTTATCGCTGCTGCTGCTGCAAATACAGCAGGTCTTGTGGAGTGCAGTGTGCAGCCTTGAGCTGTGTGTAAACATTTCTTGAGGCAGAGCAGAGAAGCAAAGGTCAAAAGGCTCTGCACAGATAAAGCAGCTCACATGTTATAATACATGTCTGTACTCCACTGGAGCACCATTAACGATCTATTTGGTGATCAAACTAAACTGAGATGCCTCGAAAAAGAAGTCGAGGCAACGCAAACAGCACAAAATAGCAAAAAGAAGCACGGCTCTGAGACGGTGTACCACAGAGACCCCAAGAATAGCACGGAGCGCCCCGGGATAGGCCTTTCTTCCCACTCAGGAGACATGATGGAGTGTCACGAAGGAAACGCACAGATGCAGATATACGAATGCCGGCCGAATTCTGCGGCACCTTCAGGCTCAGAGTCCTGCTTTTGTGTAGCCCACATGAGGAGGTTAGCAGGTATGTGATAAAATGGACTCAGAGTTTTAATCAGCGTGACCTGAAACTGGTGACTAAACCTGAACACTCGTCTGGGAAGTTTTTATGCAGGTCTGGGCAGAGGGCTGATTTCTCATAGACCTAATAGGACCAGAAGTCTTTCTGCAAACCACATGTATCGCCCCCAAGTGGCCATGTTGTGAATTAAAGGCCACAGCGATGGCGGAGGGTTACCTCATCAAACAATAACAGCAGGACTGGATTTAAGAGGAGACAGCTGAGCTCTGTCTGAATACAGCAACATTAATTCATCATTATAGAATTTTTAGAATGCTTTTCTAAAAAATGATTCCGAGTTTGTAGAAATGGAGTTTATAGAATGTTTCATTCCAAGCTTGCTGGAACGTGTAATGCCAACAGCTGGTTTTTTAAAGAGAATGCAGATTTTCCCTGCAAATTAAATGTGTTAACAAATGAAAGCTTTTCCTTTCACTGTGCACAGGCGTGTGAAAATATCGGGCATGTGGTTGATTGCCATCTAAGGCAATTAATCATAACCAAATGTATCACTGAATTTGATAATAGGCTATTGTCATTCACTTAGTTGCTATGCAAAAGCTCCACAACTTTGTAGGAATGCATTAAATGCTGCTGGGGCGTGATTTTTAACTATGTGCTGAATGCAAATAAAGCCAGTGGAGTGTTTTTGGACCTTTGTTGGATTCCCTGGTGCTAACATTGAGCCTTAAACACCAGCATACCCGATACCCTTCCTGACACAACCCTCAAAAGGATTCGTAGCTCCTCCCATGGACTGAACCTGCCATCTTCTGGAGCCACTGTGTGAAAAAACAGACATAAGCCTGTATCTAATATTAATATTGACTGTTAGGGGTTTGGGGTTGCAGGGGACTGGAACCTAAGCCAGTAAGTTATGATTAATCGCCTGCACATCACAGCCTAACTCAGGCAGGCAGGCAGCCACACCCACAGCCAATTTAGGATAACCAGTTAAGCTGATGTCCTCAGACTGCATGTCTCTGGACTGCAGGAGGAAAGCTGGAGTACCCAGGAGCCCACACAGACAGGTAGACCCCGGGCCAACCTGGAGCTTTGAACCCAAAACTGTGCTGTCGGGATACAGTACCAGTACTCTGCCACAGTGCTGTCCATACGTTACAGTTACTATTTGTTTTCCTCAAGCACTTGTGTAGCTGAGTTCTGCAGCCGCTGGCCTAACACCTACAACGCCTCCTGAGATGAGTCTTGTTAAAGCTGTAGCTCAGGCTTTAATAAGGCTGACATATCTGTATGTCACCCCTACATTTCAGTACTTTAAACTTTAATATGCAATCAAACTTTCAGAGTGGCCCCATCACCAAGAGAAAATTACATCCAAGTGTGATGCAGTCCTAACATCTGGTCCGAGCTCCGCGGTGCTGAAGGAAATAGACTTCCGTATGTCGGACCATCAATCAGTTATTTTTAAAGCGCTCTCAGATGCAAGTGCATCGCGCCGGAAATCATCTTTAACCTCAGTGGGGCTTTGAAGGCCTTGCGTCAACGCTTCAAAGTGACTTTCTTCCTCTGATATTATTTCTAAAAATGTTCATTTTTCCAGGGTTGTGTTTTACACAGCAGGGATATTTTTTTTTTTAGGCTTATATCTGACGTTGAAAATAATACTTCTTGATGAATACCGGTTTGTTCAAAAACTTGTTCAGTAATCACTGCTGGTGGGCTGGATTCTGCCACTCTGCGCCACTGTTGTGTTCCCTTTTCTAGGGTTGCATTTTACGTAGCAGGCATATAATTTAGGCATATTTTTGGTGTTGAAAATAATACTTTTTCAGCACCAGAAAAAAAACCCCAAAAAAACACCTTGCCCGGTTGAGTAATCGCTGTTGGTGGGCTACTTCGTTTCACTCTGACCCTTGCGACTGGAGATAAATGATGCACACGTTCCCACAGGGTTGTTCTTGTTCCCTCTAGACTGTGTGTGAGGGTGAAGCTGCAACATCTCAGATGTCACTGTCTACAAAGTTTTCCTCCCCGGGGAAGCAGGTGAGGTGAACTTGCTGTTTTGGCGAGCAAGGGATTTCTTAAAGTTTTTTGGACCTTGAATCGGAGGGTGCCCTGATCAAGGTATCCAATGTTAAAATGTAAGTGAATTTAGATGAAAATGCTGTTTTAATCCGGCCTTATCTAAGCACAGCTTTTGTCTGTCTGAATTCTTTACTTGGCATTAAGGAATCTGCTGTAAATTGGTTCCGCTTCTATCTTTTTTGTACTGAAAACCCTTTTCTGTTTGAATTGGAAAGTAATCAGACGGTAATCCTCTGCAGACAATAACAGGGGCACGGTTCCTCAAAGTTCAGCCCGTGGTCCAATACTTTCTTGCTTTTCACCTGGCTTCCTTTTCATACCATTTATCTCCCATTCTCCAGCTCTCTCCGGCTCTCCGGAGTAACTTTTGATCCAGAAAATGGATTACGTAACACGTCCTGAAGAACTGCTTTCTCATAGGTAAGACCGAGGCTGCGTCTAAAATCGATTTTAATGGTCGTGGCTGTGCAGCGTTTTACTTTTACTGTCCAGACTACAAATTTTACCACCATGCTTGTGAGAACATTTAACAATCCAGTGATTTTCAAGTCTTTAATTAAAAAGAATACAAAGACGATGTATGAGATAGTGAAACTGCATTAAAACATACAGCGGTGTAGTGGAAAGAACTCAGGAACGCTCTCGGTGAGCATTCACCCACCGACCACTTCATTAGGGACGATTTGAGCTTTGTGACAAGGCGTGTTATCCTGCTGGAAGCAGCTATCAGAAGATGGGCACACCGGGGTCATAAAGGGATGGACACGGTCAGCTACAACACTCAGGTAGGCTGTGGATTTAAATGAAGCTCAGGTGATACTAAGGGGCCTAATGTGTACCCAAGGAAATATCACCCACTCCGTTACTGTCATAGACGGTGGTGTGGATGGGACTCGGATGCAGACTTGGAATAAAAGTTAACGGGTTTATTTACAGTGAAGCAAAAGCAAGATTTTGACAGCTGAAGGATTTCCACTTAGCAAATCCAAGGCTCCATCACAGACAGGTCCACAGGTAAATTCCTCCACAGGGAAAACTCTCTCGCACTAACTCACTCAGAGGCAGTGCTGGATTCCTGCACAGGAGTCTGAACTGTCGATCCACAGCAGGATGGATTCCTGTTGTTTATTCCAAAGTCTGACCCTACCATCCAAATGTCACGGCAGAAATGGAGACTCATCAGACCAGGAAATGGTCTTACAGTCCTCCGTGCAAATCGTAGCCTCAGTTTCCTGTTCTTAGCTGGCAGGAGCAGCACCCGTGGCAGGCCGATGCTTGCATTAACAAGCAGCTGAATCTGTGTACCTAATAAACTGCCCGCAGAGGGTAGTTCGTCATCATTAAGTTACATTTCTACAGTGCAAAACAGAAAAAGATTCCCATTTATGGACTCTGTTGAAGTGAAAAATGTCCTGTGATTCCATTAATTTTACATTTTAAACTGAAAATCTGACGCAATCAGAAACAGCCCTGTCTTAGGTTTTTTTTTTTTAATTGCATCAAATTCAAAATTGGCACAAAACGACTTAAAAAAAAATCTCTGTTGCAACTGTCTGTACTATTTCAGTGACATCTGAAGTTGAATATATATGAAGTCAATATATATATATATTTTTTTTTTACCAAACATTTTGGGAAAAATGGAACTTTGTATTTATTCTTCGGTGGAACTTAAAAGAATTTGAACCATTTGCTACAACAAACATTTGGAATCTAAAGAAGCCCGGTGATTCTTTTGTTTCCTATTGAAACTGTCTGGGAATCCTAACTGAGTATTTTCCCTGGATGCTGATCTGTTCAAAACAGGAATGCACATACGTTATGGTTTGTCTGCAAATGGCCCTCATTTACTAAATGAAATGTGTGCACTGGCCTATTTTGTCCATACCACAGTGCGAACGTTAGCACATCAAAATAATACAATCTGCATATATGTGCATATGGCCACGCCCCCATGGAAACTTAAGGAACTGAAACAGCTGTGTCCAAAGAGGAAGCCATACACTTCCCATGGGAGTGTATTATAATATTTGTCCCACTTAATGTGTTTCAGATCATCAAACTAATTTTGACATCAGACAATGATAACCCAAGTAAATAAAAAATCCATTTTTTTTAAATGATGGTTTCATTTTTTAAGGGAAAAACGCTATCCAGGCCTACCCGGCCCTGTGTGAAAATTGTGCAGGAGAGAGGAGACTGTCCGGCTATCAGTCCACGCCCTGAAGCTCAGGCGCAGTCGAGTTATACCAGCATGTCCTCCTTGGAATGGCCCAAAAAAACCAAAATGAAGGTTTTGGAGTGACCTTAAATGTGATTATGATGCTTTGACAGGACATTAAACGGGCCGTTCATGCTGGAAAACCCTTCAATGTGGCTGAATTAAAAAAAATCTGCAATTTCTGTGAGCCAAAATTCGTCCACAGCGATGTGAAAGGCTGACTTGCTGTCAAGGGTGGGACAACCAGTTATTAGGCTTAGGGGGCAGTTACTCTTTCACACAGGGCCAGGTGGGTTTGGATATCAGTTTTTCCCCTTGATAAATGGAATAATTTAAAAACTATTTTTATTGTATTTCTTTGTTTTATACTTGTCTAATATTAGAATTTGTTTGATGAAACTTGTGTCTACATGAACCAGAGGGCTCGGTCAACAGACACAGTGACTTGTATGGCTTAAAAGTACAGTCCCCCCCCACCACACACACACACACACTATTAAAGCATTTAAACACTGGGGTTCCAGTAACTTGAGATAATCGGGGCATTGGACACAGGAGGGCAATCATGGAGGTGAAGACAATCAATGACAATGAGACAGAAGAGGAAGCAGAACTAAATGCATCGGAGATGATTACCAAAGTAAAACAGGAAGTGGATGATGAACCACACTGAAATGAGGCCACAAAAAAGAGAAAAAAAGAATGAATTCAACTGAGGGGAAGACAAGAGGAAACACTGAGGGAACAAAGAGATTAAATGAACACAAAAAGTGACTAAACTTCAAATATAACAGGCTCAGAATATCAGTGAATACATGAGAATCAAAACTAAGAACCAAATCAATAAAAATTCTAACTCTACAAACTCAAAATGACAGACGCTGAGCTCATGCTCACGGAGACTGAGTTTCAGACTTAGAGTGGATCTGCTGCATGTAGCGCTCTATTTCCCTGCTTCAGTCAAACGTCTCCAACATCTGGCAGCCGACTAAAGGAGTCTCCACTTCCAGTTTCCAATACTTTGATTATTGATAGGTGTTTGTCAGCAGAGCTGGATTAAGTGGCGTCCTGCTGAGTCTCTTGGCTAAGACGCAACCCTGAGCTCATGCTGCTCTAAATTCAAAATGCTCCCCTGGGAGATTTGTCATATGCCAGCCTCCCTTTCTGTCTGTCTTGTCTTTTCCAGACTTTTCACCTGCACAAGAAATAACCTTTGAAAGCACACATTTCTCGTCCCCGGCGTCCCCGGCTGAAACATTTCTCTACGTTTTGTCATTATTTTTAGCTTTATGCCCTGATCTGTCCAAATGCAATTCCCACTTCTGGGATCCAAGTCAATAAAAGTGTAATGGAAGTCAGCCATGGGTGTTAGGAAAGTTCAAATTAAATTGTAAAACAACGCTGAAATGGAGTCGGTGCAAGTGCTAATACTACATAAATAAGGGGTCAGTACCCTACACTAAGGAAACAAATGGTCACTAGTACATTTATTAGATGTGGCCTTTAAATCTTCAACACTCACAGCAAACAGCTGAAGGTCAAAAATATCTAGATGTTGTCTGTGTGTGGCTCTCCCTCTCTCTCTCGCTCCATATATACTTATTAATAGGTTTTATTCCCATGCGGGAGCTTGCACTGGGACAAAACAACACAACGTGAGACTGAGCTCTGTGGGACAATTTAGGAACCGCGCGCCTCCACGGGATGAATTATCAGCGGTCTGTTAGAAAGATGGGATCTGAGACAGCACTGCACTGAGCCAGATACCCACCTTAGTGCTTAAGTGAGTCCATTAAAATTTCATGCTCAAATCTGAACTGCTGCACT
Organism: Pterophyllum scalare; assembly: GCA_024447675.2. Taxonomy (NCBI): domain Eukaryota; kingdom Metazoa; phylum Chordata; class Actinopteri; order Cichliformes; family Cichlidae; genus Pterophyllum; species Pterophyllum scalare. The sequence continues at coordinate 28,257 of JAMQGT020012906.1, read as the reverse complement.
GAAGTCTAAAAGAATTAAGCCTTAGCAATCTCCTGGCTGCAGCCATTTTTGTCCTTGTGACTTGGGGGGGGGGATAAGAATCAAATGTGCTCAAAACTGTTTGTTTTTAAAGGTCCTGCCGACCTGTGGGCTGCACCTATTACCATTACGAGTTCTCGACAGACACGTGGTGTTCCTTTACATTTAATAATAATCCCTGAGGGCATTATGTCTGAGCTGCTTGGCAGAAAATACACGATAAAGTTGCTGAGATAGTATCATTCAAACACCGAGCTTAAGAATCTCCCCTCTTAATCGCCCACATCCACTGTTTTTTTTTTTCCATCACTATTTAAGAAGCGGTGATTAGCCCATAAGGCTTTTAATGCAAATACTCCTTGGATAAAACATCTCACATCCTCCTTTACATAAATCTGAATAATCGTGGGTCACGGAACGAGCTGTGATAGCAGACATATCTAAAGTTCATAATGTGCCTGGAGAGATGTTTAACTTTAACCAGCAGTCTGCATGAAATCAGCACACGAAAAAAGGTGAAGCCGAGAGGATTTTGGACACACACACACACACACACACACACACACACACACACACACACACACACACACACACACACACACACACACACACACCGTCATTTCATTAAAGACTCACACAAATGAGCAGAATCAACTTGGCCCATATGACATTTGCCAGTGAAGACTTTAACACTCTTTAACACCCTGACTCCCTCGGGTGGGATCGGCGCTTGCAGGCAACAATGCAAACCCGTGAGCGCATCCCTGTGACGATGAAGCTGTGTCAGTGCCGTCTGTGGGCCGTTTGGATGAACCCGCAGACTTTATCTCTCGCTGCCAGAGATAAGTCTGACAAGTGCCACAGAAGACAGACAGAGAGAGAGAGAGAGAGCGGTCAGTGGCGTGACGTGCCTCCTGGTCTCACAGGTCTGTAATTTCCTGAAAGAATCGACTGGTTTGAAATCCTTTCTGAGTGTTTTCACATTCAGAGTAGCAGCACTGACCTTAGCGGGAGGCACATTCTCTGCATCCATCTGCTGTTTCCTAATGTCCACTGAGCAGCAGCAACGCTAATATCAATATGTAAAATGTGCTTTTGTCAGCCTCTGCTCTGTAAATGTGTAACTGCAGTTTATTCACTATTGCTAACTCTGACTGTGAGCTGCTTGCTGCTGAAAGCAGCTGGACGGACAAATCCAGGAGATGGGTGATGATTCTCCACAGGTTTGTCCCTTTTTGGTCACTTGGAGGCAACAAATGAGCGCAACAACACTGCACCGAAATGTCTTTAGCAAGCAGCAACCTTAAAAATGACTTAACACTGACCCCTATGACTCCCATGGTAAGGTAGAGCATCTGTTTCCAGAACATCCAGGAGAAGACTGAGATGAGCAGCAGTCCAAGGCCGCCAGGGAGACAAATTCCTGATTCTACGACTTGTTCTGGAACAGGCTGTACTGATTAATCTGTTGACAGCCTTTAGTCTTTCTGGGACCTCTCAGTGGAGAAAAAATCCAATCATCCGAATCCTCTTGTTCAATCCTTCGCTGTGCAGAAACAGGTACCTCTCCAAGATCTAATCCCTCCAATCAGCTCCAGGTATACTGAGTCTGAGTTTGAGTCTGTACCTCCCTGCATAACCCGTCATAAGCAGCCTTACCACGGCCCAACAGCTGCCCAGACTTCCTGAATTGTAGCGACAAGCCAGGAGTCTCCAGGTCCAATTCTGAGAAATCCTAGTGTCAGTAAGCCGAATGTGTATGTCCTCCATCGACAGTACAGCCAGGCACGTCATCTTCCACCCCCACAGGAATCCATAACGTAGCCAGCCGGGAATGTCAATAGGATAGGAGGGAATAGGGTTCTCCTTTCCCAGTCTCCTCGTGGTGAAAATTTAATCAAAATAGTGGTGTTGAGAGACCAGCTGACCAGATCCATAATTATAATTTCTAGTTCAGAAGCTTTGTGAAGAGAGGCTCTAAGCAGCAAAGCAGGATAAAAAAAAGTAAGGGCTGGGGAGGGAAGAAAAGTGCGTCCGTCTCCGCTGAGGAGCTGAAGAAAGAAAACATCATCCATTTGTTCATGAAGTCCTGTCATGAAGGTTTAAGGTGTGCATTTTTACTGTTGCTATCCTGGTGTTTTAAAACCAGACATGGTGAGGGAGGGGCAGATCTGGCTATGAAACAGCACGCTCATTGGCTAACGACTTGTAATTAACAAGCTGTTGTCCTGGATCATTCCCCTTGACCCAAATATGGCCCAAACAGAGTGACTGAAAGATTAAATTCATCATTAAAGGCGTTTACAGAGGTCGGGTTTACTGAGGGTCTTTTTCCCAGTGACTTCAGTAACCGCAGGTGTTACTGCTAATGTCGTCATTCATGACAAACGGGGAGTCTGTTTGTTAAAAATTAATTCCCACCACGTGTGGAAAAAAGGTTATTTCAAGACTGAACCAAGACCAAAGGTAACATACGGACAGTGAGCTTCTGTTTGGCTGCTGCAAGGAGGCAGAGGAAGTGAAGGTGACGAGTTTGGGGTCAACGTTTCAAGCAACAAACAGTGCAAAAAAAGAGATGTGAAGAAGAGAACGCAGGCAGGATGGAGTGGGTGGAGACGAGTGAGTGTGTGTGTGTGGGGGGGGGGGACAGAGGGAGAGCAGCAAGAGTGAAAGGAAAGGTTTAAAAGAGGAGTAGTGAGACCTGCTGTGATGGTTTGAAGATGGTAGTACTAAGAAAAAGGCAGGAGGTGGCAGAGTTAAAGGTGCTCAGATTTTTGTTGGGGGTGACCAGGATGGATGAGGATTAGAAATGAGTACATCAGAGGGACAGCTCGTGGGATTTGGAGGCAAAGTCAGAGAGGCCGAGGCTGAGATGGTTTGGATGCCCGCGGAAGAGGGAGCGTGGATATACTGGACAAAGGATGCCGAGCGTGAGCTGCCAGGCAGGAGGCGAAGAGGAAGACCACAGAGAAGGTTCACTGATGTAGTGAAGGAGGGCATGGAGAGGGCTGATGTGACAAAGGTGAGATGGAGGCAGATGATCAAGCCGCTGAAAGAAGAAGGGAAAAAAAGGACAATTCACTCTCCTTTACGAGCCTCTTGCTTAATAATAATAATAATTTAGAGTTATATGGCGCCTTTCAAGACAGACGCTGTACAAAGAGTGTAAATAAACAAAAATAAATAGAGACGACGCTCTAGCTTCATCACTAATGCAGAAACAGTCGTTATTAGTGCGGCTTTAAGAAAACCTGGCTCCCCCATATAATTGGTGAGCCAATAACAAAGCCACAGCCAAGTGTCCATCAATCCAGTACTTCCTGAAACAAGATCTGTGGGACAGAAGTGACGGCCTCCAAACTACTGGGCTGCTGGCCTGAAAACAGACTCCCCTGGCGCTGGTACAGAAGCACCACATTAACGCTAGCGTTCATCAAAGAGCTGCAGCAGCCAGCGCAGATGTTCATGGCGCTGAAGTTCAGACAAACACCGCGGTCAGTGAGGTCATCACGAACCTCTAAGGTATTCTGTAAAGCAGAATGAGTAACTGAGCACTTCTGACTATCAACTACCAACTTCCCCTTTGAATGTTTATTAGTCATATTGTTACAAATGAATTATTAAATCAGGTAAAGCCAATGAGGTGGAACAAGCAATTAGAAAGTCAATCAGAAAGACGCTCGAATCTCAATCTGCTCATTTGTATTAAAACAGTTTAGCAGCCGTACTTCATAACAACGCTCCGTGGTATTCAATTTAATGGACTTCAGTCTTTATTGTCCCACGTGGGCACATTTGTTCTGTAGGGCAACGTTTGGAAGACAGCTTTGAAGTTTCCAATATCCTTGAAGGTATCATGTCTTTGCTCCTTTGTTTCCATCATTAGGCTAATGAGGACTCTCATAACAAGGTGATGATTTGAAGATGTAAAAAAAAAAAGATTTTTCTTTCCCTTGAAAGCAATCTCCAGTAATAGCTGTAAAATAAATAAATAAAACAGAAATTATTAACAGGTTAAGGTGGCCATAGTGCCACCTGATGTACAACCCCGATCCCCCCCCCAAAAAAAAACATTGTGTAAAATGTAAACACATACATCTCATAAACTCATATTTTATTCACAGTAGAACACAGAAAACATGTGAAATGTTTAAACTGAGCTATTTTTACTATTTCATGAAACATATTAGCTCATTTTGAATTTGATGGCAGCAACACGTCTCAAAAAAAGTTGGGATGAGGCCAACAAAAAAAAGTCTGGAAAAGCAAACGGTACTAAAAAGAAACTGCTGGAGGAAAAATTTGCAACTAATTGGCAACAGGTCAGTAACATCAATGGGCATAAAAAGAGCATCTGGGAGCGGCAGCTTCTCAGAAGTAAAGATGGGGAGGGTTTTACCAATCTGCAAAAAAAAAAAAAGAATCTACAACTTTTTGAATAAATTTGGAATCGTGTGGCTCAGTGTGAAATTGCAAAGATTTTCTCATCATCTACGGTACATGATGTGATCTGAGGATCTGAGGATCTGGAGAAATCTCTGTGTGCAAGGGACAAAGCCAAACACCTTTCACGGTGCCAGCTACAAACCCGGGCTGAAGCTCCGTCATGCAAAGAGGAAGTCGGATGTGAACATGGCCCAGTGACGGTATGGGGGTGCATTAGTGCCTATGGAATTGGCACCTTGCACACCAAAACTGCACACTCCATCTGTTCCAACAGCAGGTTTCACAGTGGAAGAGGCCGGGGGCTGAACTGGCCTGCACGGAGTTCAGACTTTTCACCGGCTGAGGGCATTTGAAAGAAGACCCGGGACCGCTGAGCGGCTGGAATCCTCTCAGACGAGAAGGCAGCAACATTCCTTAAAGTCCAGCTGGACTCAATCCCCAGAAGATAGCTACTCTACTAATAAAAGAATAAACACAACAGATTCCAAGTGATCCTCTTGACAATATACAAAGTCTCTTGTCTTTTTTTTGTTGTTGTTGTCTGTTTGGACACAAGAAATCTATCTTTAAAAAAAAACACCTGAAAAATAAAAAAATACACAAAATGAATCAAAAAAGTGATGATAAAAAATTAAATGACAAAAAAGGATGAGCACATTACCTAAGAAGTGATCTGAAGGAGTCTGCAGTTCTCATCTCCTCAGGTAAGGAGCCCTGATGGCAAAAGCAGGAACACCTTTATTTAAATCTAGACTCTTCTTTTTGTAAACAGGCGGAAGGAGTTCAGGCTGCGATCCGGCACAGCACACGTGGGACCGGCCTCTCTACTGTGAAGCTCAGGGCGTGACTCGGCGATCAAAAGTGATCAGTAATCAATTCTAAAACTTATGAGGAGCCAATAGAAAGAAGCTAGGGTGAAGGTGATGTACTTAGTTTGTAGTTTTACTCTTTCACTTGTATTCTGTGTACTGCCTTTGCTGCTTCTTTTTTTTTAACTATCTAAAGTTACGATCCCATCTTCCCAAGGTCAAAACTACTGAAGGGGCTGAAATTGAAAGCTTGTATCCAAGCTGAACTTTAAATTAGGTTTCTTTTTAAGCAATAAATGAAAGGAATACCCTCACCAAGTCGCCACCAGCGGCCTGAACCACTGATACAAGTGGTCTTGTATCAGTGGTTCGGGCTGCTGTTGGTGTAACGGTGTGTGTGTGTGTGGGGGGGGGGAGGTGGTGGTGGGGTGGGTGTTCTTGGCACACTTTGGGCATCACAGCCTACCTGAGTATTGTTGCTGACCATGTCCGTCCATTTCTACTGTCAGTTTACCTACCAGCTTAAACAGGTGGAAGATGGAAATAACTCCAAGCAAGTAATAGCCTGCAAAATGAACACGCACAAGTTCAAAGTGACACAAACTGGGCACAGGCGGAAACCGCCGCAGAGAAACACAAACCGAAGGCAAAGGGAGACGGTAATCTTAAACAGATGCTAAACGACATCGAGACTAAAAAGCTGTGTCTTGTTTTTAGTCTCGATGCCCTCTCCCCTGCAGCCCCAGAACTCCTGACCGAAGACTCGAGCGCGGCTCTCACACTGAGCCGACTGGGTTTCCTGGGTAACCGTGACTTGCAATTTTCACAATTAAAATTTTTACACGCGAGATGAAACGTGTTAATGAACAACTTTCATGTAGTTTTCGCAGCAAACTTGTGAGGCTGAGAGGAGCCCCGGGGCTTTTGTCCAGCTCGTTTTTGTTCATTTGCGTTGCTGAGAACTGGAGAAAATCCACCAGCGAGTTTGCTCTTAAATTCTTCGCGACTTAATAATATTAATGTTCCAATCAGCTTTTGAGGATGGCGATTTGCACACTAATGGAGACTGTTGGTGGTTTTTGTTAGTCTTCCTGGACCTGGCGCTCTGAGCCAGTCTGATCCAGGTCAGACGAGGCCAACTTAAGCTGCTCAGCATCTCTGACCACTTCATGACTTTTTAATGTCTTCTATTCCGCTTCTATTTTATAATTCAGGAGCACAGCAGTACACTACAGGGAGGTGTCATTAAGGTGTTCGGCTTGTAAGACGACTGGCTTTTGACTCCATCTGCTGGTCATTTGCTCGGCTCTCATGTTTATATGTATATACTGTAGCTCCTGGAGGTGAAGGAAATAAAAGAAATATGCTGTAACGACATGCAGATCAGAAATCACTTCAAAGGCATGCGTGTGGAGTAGGCAGAATAAAAAATCAAAAATAATGTCCGGCCCTGGCGAGTGAGACCAAAGACTCGAGCGTGCTCTCACACAGAGCTGTCTGCCTTTCCTCAGGTGACACTTCTCTAATCTCACAGCAGACATCACAGAGGAAACGCAGCAGTTCTCTTCCCCCTGTGCTGTGCTGCTGCATGCCCTGCTCCACCCGCCAACGCACCATCAAAAATTCAAAAAGCGTGGCATGGAACCAAAAGTGGAACATGGCTCATGGTGAGGGGGGTGGGGGGGCACGGAGGAAGAGATTAGCACCGGTGAGGTGGGGAGGCGGGTGGGGGTCTTACAGTCAGAGAGTAATGTATTAACAAAACCCCGCGGTGAGCAAAGCCGGTGACATGTGGGGAGGTTTTTTTTTCTCACAGACATGAGTGGAAACTAGTAGGAGTTAAATTACAAAGAGTCTCACACACGCGCTCATTACCTCATCCAAAAACCCAGAGGTGAGGCAAATTACTGCCTCAAGAAAGGAAATGCATTAACGCAGATACCATTACACCCCTGATTTAAGCCATCTGAAGCACTTAAAAAGCATCACTCATTCCTTCTCGAACACCTGGCTGACGCAAAAAAAGCATTTCATAGATTTGAGAATGAGCTGCTAATGAGTCGGTGGCTCTCAGACGAGAAAAAAAAAAGAGTGCTGCCCTTTCATTAAAGAGTACTCTACGTATTTAGCATTGCTCTTTCAGGAAACTGGAGATCTAACTTCAGGCAGATTACAAAAAAAAAAAAAAGAGTGCTTAAACAGTAATGTGCTCCCACCACAAATTGGTTCTTAAACCGGATCCATTCTGGAATTGACAGCAGACAGCAGAAAAGATGGACACGGCCCTGGTGACGTCCATCTGTGATGTCCCGTCAACATCTTGGGGTTTTGAAACCAGATGCGATGAGCCAGGGGCGGATCCGATTATGAAACCAAAGATTTGTAATCGACAAGTCGTTAGCCAATGAGTACACCCCGGATAATTCTCCTTTCTGACACTAAGAGTGACCACAGTTTACAAAATGGATGCGATGTTTATACGATACTCAAATTTTCAATTCAATTTTATTCATATAGCACCAAAATCACGACGACAGTCCCCTCAAGGCGCTTTGTATTGTAAGGTAAAGACCCTGCAATAACCTAGCAATCAAAATGCCGCCCAGTGAGCAAGCACTTGGTGACAGTGGGAAGGAAAAACTCCCTTTTAAAGGGTGGAAACCTCTGCCAGAACCAGGCAACCGGCTGGGGGTGAGGGGCAGCGTGTTGGACGAAACTGATTGCTAAGAAGGGGCTGTACCAACTGATGGAGGTTTCTACCTGTTAACCCACCATCATCAAGTGCTCGCTGATAGGGGGTCATGTGATTCTTGGGATTTCTTTCTTTTAGCCTTGAGGTTGCTGCAAATTGGCACCATATAAATAAAACTGAATTGAACAGATTGCTTTGGTTGTTAGCAGACTGCCACGGTTGGCTGCAGAATTTCATGTTTGTCTGCAACTCGCCAACTACTCGCTGAGCAGTACTGCAAGTTGAGAAAGTGCAACACAAACCAGAAATGAAGAAAGGAACCACCTCCTCACACTGATCCCACACTGCTGTGGGACGGCATCCCATTCTTCAACCAGCATTTGTCGCAAGTCAGCCAGTGTGGTTGTGTCGGTCACTCTGGCACGAACAACAAGCCCAAGCTGATCCAAGTATTCAATGAGGTTGAGGTCAGGACTGCAGGCAGCCCATTTCATCTTCTCCGCTCCTAAATTCTGGAAGTAGTCACTGATAAAACTCACTCTGCAGGGGCCAGTGTTGTCATCTTGGAGGATAGAGCACGATCCGAGACTGTGGAGATATTGAATTGCCACAGTTTGTAGAATCCCGTCTTGATATCTTTCTGCACTGAGATTGCCTCCAATGATGACGAGCCAAATTGTCATCACTCAGCATAATCATACAGGATGGCCGAGATTCTGTAAATTTTCTGCAAGACTGCATCAAAAATTTACCTCTCCTGGACCCCATACTCCCAAGTACCTCGCACAGGATACCCTGAGGACGTGGTCCAATGCCTTCTCCAAGTTCACAAAATGCATCTAGACAGGACAGACAAACTCCCACACCCTTGAACATTTGCAAGAGGATAAAGAGTTGGACCAGCGTTCCACAACCAGGATGAAAACTGCATTGTTCCTCCTGAATCTGACGTTCAACTATCGGACAAACTCTCCTTTCGAGTACCGTGGCATAGACCGTCCTGGGGAAGCTGAGGAGTGTGATTGGCCGATAGTTGCAGCACACCCTCCAGTCCCCCTTCTTTAAAAAAAATGGAAGCACCACCCCTGATCGCCACGTGACATTGCAGAGGACCGAACCAAGACAGCCCTGCAACATCAAGGGCCTTAAGGAACTCAGAGCAACCCCTTGGAGTTGTTTGACTACATCAGTGAGAAGTGCTTTCTCCTCCCGAGCCTCCTCACGATTTGCCTGAATCACTTTGAGACAGACCGAAGGTCTTTTTCCATGGCCACGCTGAACTCCGCCCACCAGGGTTTTTGCTTCAGCTACCACCCGGGGTGCATTTTGTTTGGTCTGCCGGTGCCCATCAGCTGCCTTTGAAGTCCCACAGGCTAACCAAGCCCGACAGGAGTCCTCCTTCAGCTTGATGGGCTTTCTTCACCTCCAGTGTCCACCATCTGGTTTGAGGATTACCACCATGTCAGGCACCAACCATCTTGCAGCAGCCTCAGAAAGGTTAACATTGAGATTCCGATTGTAGTTCCGAGCCTAACTCGGAATGCTGTAGAAATGGGAGTTGAAGATCTTGTGGGCCTCTGTCAGGGATTCCCAGCACATCCTCGCTATACGTTTAAGTGCACCAGGTCTGTCCAGCATCCTCCCCCGCCACCTGATCCAACTCACTACCAGGTGGTGAGCAGTTGACAGCTCAGCTCCTCCCTTCACCTGAGTGTCCAAATGGGTGATTTCTGAAAAAAATTATTCACCCACTACCGAGTTGTTATCACAGAGGCCAAAACTGTACTTCTACCACCTTACAATTGTTTTTCTAATACTGTAAAAATTGGGCATTTCTAAAATGTGAGTCTAAGGTGACCGACTCAATTTTTGAGCCAGCCTCAAGTGGCCAAAAGAGGAACTGCAGCTTTTGGGACTTTCAATTTGGTTTCATTGGAGGTGGCATTTGGATGCTGTCAGAAATGAGGTCATCAGGGCTGTTTTAGACTTTAAAAAAAAAAAAACTTCTTCAAACTGCTCGTGGAAAAGGTAACCAACCTTTAGGCTGTGTAAAAGTGACAGATCTGAGCATTATTGTTTAAAACTTCATGGCAATAGTTTTATTAAGTTACGAAATCAACACATTTAAGAAATTTAACTATATACACTGGTTCTACTGTGTGGATTAAAAAAAAGAGACACAGCTTGACACATCAAGCTAATACATCATACAGACATTGAATTTCACATATCCATAAATAATGATCAAATTTAATTACAAGCTTACATCATCCTCACATTACATCAGTAACCTCCCAGAATTCATTTGTTCACGTCAAGAATGAAGAACGCCGTCACTGAACTGCTCTTAAATATTGTGAAGCTAAGCTATAAATTACATAAAGCATACCTACCATGTGTTCCATGGGAAACAGAAAAGGCAATGGTTTAAGAAATCATTTCTCATGAAAAATTGGAAAGCCTTAAAATAAACTTTTAAGCGGTTTCAGTAAGGTCATTTACAACAGGTAAAAGAGGCAGGGTTTTACCTTTAAAGCAGCCAAATAATGCTAGCATTTGCTACTTGGTTCAAAATGTACAGAAAAAGAAAGACAGCAGTGCAAAACGTTTCAGTCAGAACCCCTAGAGGCAAGCACCACAGTAAACAACTATGCAGGACGCTGGACATGGCATGATAGTGGCCATTGTAATACATAAATCCAGTGTTTGAACATTTTGCACAGCTTTGATTCCAGTGGCATGAGTGTTTGAGTTCCTCAGTGTTCCTCTTTGTCTCGGCCTCTCTTTTCCTTTTCGTCCTGCAGAGCCGTGCCCAGCTTCTTGATGAGCACGGACAGCACTTTGTCCAGCGGGTCCATCACACCCCTCTGCAGCCATTTCGGAATTGTAGTCCTAGCGTGGTGGAAGCCCAGTTTCTGCAAAATGTAGTCCACGCCGACGGGGTCGATCTTCCGACCCGTCCAGGAGATGAGCCTGAAGGTAGAGGAAAGTTCGAGGATTGCTAAATGTGCATCAAACGATCTTTTTACTGTGCTCAGTGTAAACAGGCATGAAAAGGGTAATTTCTGCTCCATTGAAAGATTAGATTTTTCCTTCTGAATCTCAATGAAGGCTTTCATGAGAGGTGGTGTTGCATGGTGCACAGATTTTTCCGTAAAAAGATCCAAAAATGTTCCTTTTAAAATTAAAATCTTTGTTCTTTTCTGGGATTAATGGGAAAATCCTTTGTTTGTAATGGGATTAAAATGAGTCATTTATTTAGGGATCTTTCTTGCTGCGTGTTTTTGTACAAATGCAGCACATTCACAAAAGACTAACAACTTTATAGTAATTATGAACCAGATTCTCGCATAATTATGAGAAGGGCTCAGGTGGTTATTAAGAGATATGATTAAGAGATATGACACTGCAAACTCAAACTACTGTCCAACTTAATGGACCGTCTATGAAAGTACTTGCTCACAGGATCTGATCAGTGTGGTTCTTAATCTGATAATATAGGGTCTTGTAATATATATAATAAAATAAAGTAATGAGTTATGAATACACTGCAGTGAATCTAATTTTTAAACTGACTCCACCTAAACTAGCTGCAACATAAATTGCTAACAATTAATCCAGTACAGATAATGCAACACTGACAGGGTCAGCTTTCTGCTTTTTTTTTCATTTTAAAACTTTATAGCACTTTTTCCAAACACAGCTTATTACATAGCTCATTGGAATCAAAATTATTCAAGAGAGTCTTTACAAGATAATAAAACCCAACCCATAGAATAAAAATAGGCCGTAATTGGGGTTCAGCTGCATTTGACCGTTTGTGCCATTTGACCTATTAAACTGAAAAAAACACCAATTTTATTTTAAACTTCTGCTGCATGACAGCATTTTATGTTCTTTTTTTTTTTTTTTTGGTTTGCACAGTCATGTTTGCTTTGAGAATGAGATCCTGGAGAATGATGTTAGAAATACCGTTTTATCCGTTTCTATTTTCTCTTCCACGGGTTTTGAAAGAGCTTCATGAACGTGTGTCTCATAATGAAAAGGAGGGGAAAAAAAAAAAAGCATATGCTGAGCTGACCTGAGAGTTGGCTCCAGGTGCCAGGTGTTGCACATGAACTCCCTCCAGTCCACCGTGGTGTAGTTGATGCCGTCGTCCTTGTCTTTATCTGCGGAGCTTTCATCGTGCAGGGCGGTGGGGCTCTTCTGGCCCGGCCGAGCGGCGAACACCCGCGGGGCAAAAAGAGCTGAGGACACAGAGGGAGAGAGGCAATCTGCTCTGAAACGCTCCGGCGCACTCATGTTTTCTCTTTCAACACATTCCTGAACAACAACAACATCAGAGCACAACATGCATTTATTAAAAGCAGTGAGAAGGTGGTCAGCACATTGATGCTACAGATCGATCCTCCTTCAAATCTGCCCTACTTCAATTAATTAGAATTAATCTTGAGAGCTCGCCATGCTTCTCTTTCTACCCACTGCAGAATCAACAGAGCAAAGTCACGGCCGTTTTAACTGTGGTGATGAAAGCGAGGTTGCCGGCATAAAGAGTGCTAATTTGTTCCTTTGTGACGACGTGAAACCCATTAAGATGCGGCGCCCGTCGGGCTCCCTGACCTCCGTGCTGTGCGAAAGCAAGAGTCAGATGGCTGCGTGTCACGCTGCTCTCCAAAATGTGTCCCACAGCATACAAACAGCTTCACAGGTACAGAGGCAGACAGATGTGCTTAATCTTGTGGTCTTCTCCTCGGATGGTTTGGTGACTCATCTTCTTGACAGACTGTACAATGCTGGGAACTCTGGAGGGTGTTTTTCGTGACTGGGTGAGTCACAAATTTGTGGGCAGTTGAGATGAATAAACATTGTTGTTGTTGGTTTTTTTCCCGCTGACAAGCTAAATGGATGAGTAACATTAAAAAGGACAAAACCTTTCTCCTTCTCCTTCAGATAGGCTGACACCAGGTCGTGCAGAAACATGATGAGCTCGGCGTCCATCGTGACGCAGATGTGGTCGGTGAACTCTGTCACCACGCTGCACTCCACTTTAGGTTTGCTGCTGGAGTCTGGAACAAATCAAAGCAAAGTTATTAGATTTGAAAGGCAATATTAAAAATATGCTAAAAGTATGACCTTTTGTTTCCTACACACTTCACTCGGTCAGGCCACCCAAGAGAATTATGCACCTCAATGGACAGTCCCCTATGCTCTTATTTTGAAATTTCAGCTGCTGCCGACCAGGCTAGCCCCGGTCGTTCCCATCCAGGTCACCTATAACCAGGTTACTACTGTGGCAGTGCTCAGCAGCTCAGATGGACTCCTCCTTCTGCGTTACCGGACTCACAACAAAATGTAACATTGTCACAAAAAAAAGAAATCTATTGGTTCATGTTCATGGACAAAAACTGTGGGGTTTTTTGTGTGTCAGCACGATTTTTGTAAGGAATCCTTTTTCAGCGGGGAGTATAATTTGCGTCTGCAGCACGTGCTGTCCGGACAAAGTGGAGGATGAGTCACCATAGCGACCAAGAAACCAGAGCTGTAGAAGTCGTAACAACCATTGTGACCTAAACCAATTTTAATGTCTAATTTTGCTTAATTCATTTAGAATTAATAATGTATTAAAATATAATGCAAATGATATCTGAAAATCTGTGACAGATACGACTCCGTCTCGGGTCTCTGCCCCTCAAACCTCCAAATGTGGAACTTTGAACCCCTTAAAAGTGGAAAGTTTTCATTTCGTGGACACGGACAAGAATCAGTACAAATGAGCCCAGACTGATTAAAAAAAAAAATAAATAAAAAATCATGTTCTGGGACACAAAAAATACTTAAGTTCTTGTCCAGAAATCTGAAAATCTGCTGCAAGCTAGACGGCACTAACGAGAACCTGCAGCAAGGCATGAACTGATTCGCGGTCACACGGTTCTCACCAAGGCTCAAAGAGCAAAACGAGGCCTACTGTCACTCAAACAGCTAAAGACGGAGCTGGAGTCCTGATGCTCCAAATGAGACGAGCTGAATATTGATTTATTTGTTGATTTACTGAGTGTGCGTTACGGTGCTTAAACACGGTAAAAAGACAAAGTTCATTCTTCTGCAGATGTTCTTGTGGTCTTACTGAAGCGTACCTGTTAGCAGAAGGTTCATCTGGATCTTGTACGTGGATGGACTTGAAGTCCAGCTGCATTCTGGGAAGTGCAAAGATGGTCTCAGTTTCGTGGTTGTAGCTGGAGGAGCTGCGGAAGCTGCTCAGCAGACTGGAGCTCTTCGCAGCTGATCCACCCTCTTGGTTGTTGGCTTCCACGTTCCTGAGCAGGTTCAGCTCTGCGACACGAGATAAAACATGTCAGAACGCTTTATCCGAGTTTAAGGTCACGCTCGCACTCCTCCGCTTTTCCGCTTTGTTAAATGCTATCTCCACCTATTTTACATTTAAGATAAGAAGCGGCTGCTGCTGCGCGGTGGAGAGAAGAGAAAAGTTCTCCTCCTTGTCTGAACCGTCTGAAGTGAAGGAAAGGTTAAAGTCTGACAGAAGTGTTAACCGGATGCCCCAGTTAACACTTACAGTCTAGTAAATCAGTTCGGCAGTTCGTGTTTGTCTTCCACTAAACTTACATCACTGTAGATTGTTGACTGCAGGAAGTGGTTGCTATTTTTCCCCATTCTAACTAAAGACAGTAGTTACATACAGATTTTGTACATTAAAGCTGTTTTTGGTCTTTTCCTTCATTCTGGGTGTCAGGAGACCAAGCCCTAAACTGACTGATGTGTTCGGCCGAAGTTAATGTGAAACAAATCAAGTGAGATCATTCCAAACTTGTGGTCCAAGCATGAAGTGAGGTTCTCCCTTTGTTTACCCGGACTGTATTTCCCTGCAGAACTAAAACAGAAAATATAAAGTCTGTGAGAAAAAGGGTGCGATCCTGGAAAATTCCCATTTGATTTGGTTCCCTCAGAGTGTGAAAGCTTCATTTTAGAAACACCTGAATGCACTTTTGCACAGAACGTCTCTGAACTCTGTTCCCCATTTCTTCCATTGTTGTGACTGAGCTAGGAGAGCTGTCTCTGTGGCTAGTACAGACAGAAGGCACAATTACAGCCAACAAAAAAAAAAAAACTGCTTCCCTATTATTGGAGTAATCAGATTCCAAGGATAGCGTGAGCTAAATTAATAACAGCGATGACACGAGGACACATTGCACATTTCCTGGTCATTATTTTTTTATTCTGGGGGTCTACTGGCATTAATCTGCATGAGTTACACATCAAAATGCTGCTCCTGAGTCCAGCCTCAGGCTATTTTAGATGCTTCCTCTTTAAGGTCTCCCTATCGGCCTCTCTGGCTCTGATTGGCCAGCTTCCCAAACATGCCACATTATCAGAGTTCCCTGTTTTTTCCAACCCCAAATGCTCCCTTCTTAAATACTGACTTTGATCCCCGAGAAGTGAGTAGACGGCATCAACAACCCATCGAGGAGCCTGTGCAGTAAAGGAATCAACAGCTGTTTGTGGGCACGTATGAATGACCGTTTAAAACACGAATCCACTCGTTTACCTTCATTCCTCATTGCGGTGACGTAGTTGAACCATTCTTTGACAGTAGCAACACCATGTGGAGGGTTTTCATGTCGCCGGCGTGTGATCTTGGTTATGGTGGCCATCGGGCTTTCGAGAGCGCCGCATGGTTTCGTCACCATCGTGTTGTGACCGAGATGGAAATCCAGTGTCTGCACAATGTAGGTAGAGTCGTCTTTGGAGCCTGGGTGTAACAGAAACAAATAATCAAAATATGTAAATTTCTACGTTTAGTTTTGGCACTTTAATCTGTTTATCAGGACTGAACATTATTTCGACTGAATAATATAACTGACGAGTCCCTAAAAAGAACATCTAGTCTCACCATCCTCCCAGATTTTCTGTGCCTCTGTCCAGAAGGCGATGTTGGGTTCTTCCAGGTGGAACAAGGCCCAGGACTTGGAGCGGAAGTTAGGCCCGTGAAAGCAGGCCAGAGTCATGTGATTGCCATGGAGGCTCATCGACCCGCCAAGCTGCACGGCATCCTCAGGCAAGGGCGTCTGGAAGAGGGAGATGTGGCAGCCGGCGATTACCTTCAGTACCCCGGGCCAGTGGCGGTGATGGGCTGCATCCATGTCTGCGTGACAAAGACGGTTAGGAGGGAACAAAATGAGAAGCTGGCAGACAAATGAATTGTGACTGGAACACGAGGCTTGTTGCTGGCGCTAACAGGATCACATTTAGTGTGTCATGTTATTTTTGTCCTTATAAAGCCCTCAATCTTTAAAATGTATGCCTGCTTGTCTTGTGTCTGATTATCTCACGAGCGAGTCTGATTACATCCAGTTGCTAAACAACCTTTTCAACTGTTTGAAAAAGTTGTTTACAAATTAAGCTTATTAGAATTACAAATCATCTCACTTCCTGTAAGCAGCACGACCGTCTAAGACGCTTGCTGCGCCCACCTTATTATGCTACAGACTGTGCCAAACATTCCACCCCGCAGTACTGAACGAGGCGTGCTTACAAAGCTCTGCAGCTCCTTTTTCGGTGTTCACGACGGGGGTTTTCGGGGGCAGGTAGGGGCCGGGACCCCAGGTGGAGAGGGCCCGCTTGCTGGTGTCGAATTGCTGAGTGAAAAACTCCTGCAGCTTCATGCCGATCTTGATGAGGTCTGGTGTGGTGGAGCGTGAAATGATCACCTGGAAAATGTCCCACTGCAGGTCTCCGTGGATGAAGATCTCACTGGAAGGAGAAAAGAAGGGGAGGAAAGCGGTGCATGGGGAGGGAGAGGGAAACAGATGAGTGAAAAAGGTTGTTGCAGAAAACAAGGGAAAGGAGAGCGGGCACGAATGGCTTGTAGATGAAAGAAAACAGTGCACATTCCAGACATAATGCTGTGTAATTTCACTATTCTAGCGTTCACACTAGATATAAACACAAACCCTCGAGTCCAGGCATCATTTTGTTGGGCTTGCTGAGCATCCTGAAATGTGGGCAATAAATGTCAGAAGTGTTTTTCTTCACAAACTGCGACACTTTGAAATTGCACTCTGGTTAGTGCGCTTTGTGTTTTAACACTTCAGAAATTGAACACAGGCCTCTTTGTAGAGAAACATCTGCATTTCAAAGTGCTCTTCATGGAGACTTTTGAAACAGTCGAACTTCTGATGGCCACATGAACGAAATGAATAAATGTCACTAAACGTGACATACCTTTTCTCTGATAGGCTGGTGTCCACGCTACACAGGTTGACCTTCCATTCGTCCTGCAGCTGCAGGTCGGCGTTACTAAACACCCCCATCAGGATGCTGGAGCCCATGTAGTCCACGCGTGCCTCCGTGGAGCCCATGGTGATCTGGATCTTGTGGCTGGGCTGCTGGTTTGGATGTTCTGAGATGTGGGCTGCAAAGCACAGGCCACACCGTTAGCAAGAAGTGACCAAAAGCACTCTCGTACCCCGTTAACATCAATGTCAGCGTGCAAGCAAGTTTTGCCTTTTCCACTGCCAGTGTTGCTGGACCACAACAGCAGTGAGGCTGTGATAATAGCAGAACTGAAGGTGTTTTCACACCAGACATGGTTGCCTTGTTTCATGTCTGAGCATGACTGCCTGCCCCCCTACCCCCCAGCCCTGTAAGCTTACATTGACAGCTTCACATCCAACAGGGCATATCATTTAAAAACGGTGCGCTAACTCGTGTGATGATGTTCCACGAACTTTCTTTAAAGCGCTTTAGGCTTTCAGTGGGCACAAACCAGAACTGGTACATATCACTATAATAAACTAATAATAGATTTATAAAGTCACGCACCTGCAGCCACGGCTTCATGGCTTCAGTGCCTTTGCTTAGATACTGAGGCTGTCAGATAAAACTGGCTCAGAGTCTGTTATTATTTTAGTCTGAAATACCAAGGTTACCATGATTCATTACGGTGTAAATACTAGCTTTTCTGTCTATTTATAATTTATTGAAGGTGAACAGGCCAGCAGGTAATGCGTGGCAGATTTAGTTTATTTAGCGAGGACACACAGCAGGGACGATTTCAGCCAACAGTTTCTTTCATTGACTACGGCTAAAGCAGAAACACACGAGTGTCACACGTGAACCTGCAGCGGGAGAGACTCGAATGAAAACTCTTCATCTGTGATTCCCAAAGTGGGAGCTGCAGCCCCCTTTTGGGCCACGAATGCACTACAGATGAGACACAGTAAGTCCTTCAGAACAAATAAAAAAAAAAGAAAAAGGTCACTTTCTATCTTGTAAATTTGCTATTAAACATTTGCATTTAAAAAGAAACTGAACAAAACAGGAAAGCACTAAAATGGAGCAGCTGCTGAGGGAGAACGGGCCTTAATAAGCAAATAATCAGGAGATCACGTTTATTATTAAGATTTTCAGTCTTCAGTTAGGGAGCGGCTATTCTCATTATTCGAAATCAATGAACATCCACCCATTAGGTGCATCTCGCTTGTACCTGTGCCTTAATTCAACAAGGTTCTGGAAACATTCAGAGATTGGGGGCCATGCTGACATGATGGCATCACACGGTCGCTGCAGATTTGCTGGCTGCACATCCTTGATGTTAATCTCCAGTATATATTAGCTTATTTAGACATCAAATGCAATATAAAAACTAAACTGCAATTTATGCCTATTTAAACAGTAAGAGTAAAAATGACTGCATTTTATGACTGCACAGCACCCAGTGTTGTAAGAACTCTGCACTGAACGCTGGCTCAGCTCTGTTAGAATAAAAGCTACTAATGAGCTGGAGGAAAAACAGCAGATGTGGGAAAAGCCGATGCCTCGTTTACTTACAGACCATCTCCAGGGTGTTCACGTCTATATTGCCACCCACCACCCCGCCCTTGGAGTCGAGCTTGGATCGGCCGAGGCCGACGGACATGCTGATCTCTCGATCGCGGTTGCTTCCGACAGACAGTCGGCCCTGACTTTTCAGCCCGCTGGTCGTCCAGCTGCAGGGACAAACACAACCGTCAGCGCTCCTGAAATGCTGCTGAATAATGCCGGAGGGTTCTCTATGAAACATGAATAAATAAAGTTGCCCAGGAATAAACACAGGTAACTGAGGAAGAAAAGAACAGCCAGTTCTGAGTACCAAATCCATTTTGTCACAAGTCAACACGCCAACTGTGTTCTCCTCACGTGTCGTTGTGCGTTACCACCTTCAGCAGTTTAATGCGTCATCGCCTTTTTTTCCCTTTTTCTTTTTGCTTATATCCAAGTACAGTTCTGTCAATACAAGGCTTCCTTTAAATCCAGGCTGCACCTTTACATAAATGTTTTTATGAAGGAAGAATATCCTGAGCTCATAAATGATTTAATTAGAGCTGGAGAAGTGTGAGGAAGAAGCAGGTGTGCGCTGTTCGGGGGGAGCCCACACACTTCCACCGTGGAAGAGGTTTTGTTTTGTGTGTTTAACTTTATGGTGACACGGAGCTCATAAAACAGCACTGCCTTAGTCATGAGGGTGTTGTGTTTGCCACTGATTCAGCCTCATTTCCTGCACTTCAGCCTTGACTGCAGAGACCGGGGGTGTACAGACCGCACATGGTGGTGACCGGAGTAAGAACAGTTAACCTGAGCCTGTACAAGCGGGTGATAGAGGGTGAGATGAACTCGAGGACAAGCACCCCAGGGACAGCTGTACAATAGCATAACAGCTGTTTACTACAATAAAAAGGTAAATAAAAGATGTTATTAATGTTTAATTTAGATGTTAGATTTATATCTCCAGTTTTACTTCTAGAACTACAATACATATAAAAACTGTGTTTTCCAGCCAGTACACTGTGCAAGCAGGGAATCACTGACTTAAGTTATTGTAGTTTTTAAAGTGACTTGATATATGTTACAGTGGCCAGAATTATAATAATCAGATCAGCATAAACTGGAGCCTGCTCTGTAAGATCGTTTCCAGCAGATTTTTTCTATTCTTGGATCTGTGTGACACCACGATGAGAGAGTATAATACAACACGCTCACAGCTCCGGCTCTGGGAAGCTCGTTTCAGACGATGGATGAACTGAGGGCTGCAACAGGGCAGAGCGTAAGACAAATAAGATAAATAAGGATTATTTTGAACTGTAAATCACAAAAAGACAAACGAAGGGAGCTCGAATGCAGACACATGTAAAAGGGTCTGATTCTGTCTGGTGTGTGGCTTAGCCGAGGTACTTATTAAAAATATGTTCTTGGCAATTGTTTCATTTTGAGATGAGTTTGTGAGCATTAAAGTGGGGCAGCCAAGGAAAATACTTTGATAGGAAATCACGAGATACTTTCAGATGAAACATTTTTATCTTTCATTTGTTTAAAATAAAATTAAAAAAAACGCTAATTAATCATTTTTAATGATTCTTGTGTTTGTTTTCCTAAAATTTCTTTCATGTTCTTTTGATTTGAATGGATCTTCATGATCTGTGAAACCAGAAAAGTGCGGCTAATATAGAAATGAAAGTAAATACATTTATTTCGCTTGTATGCTTGAGTTTGCACTTACGTATTGTTTCCCATCACGTTGCTCATGTTCATTTGGACCGTGAGCTGTTTCAGGTTGATGGCGAAAACCACCAGCGTCTCCCAGGGTGACCCCTGCTGACCTGCGGCCTTCCCGTTTTTACCAAATGAAGGAGTGGATGTTTTTGTGACCGAATCTAGAAAAAAAAAGAAAAAAATAGAACAAAGATTAGGAAACGAAGTCAATGCAGTAGTTTTTTTTTTTTCTTAGTCTGGATTTTTTGTGTGTGAAGATTTATGCTCAGGTAACACAAAGCATTTAACGTTCCCAATTACCTCTCCTCGGAGCAGAGGAGTCGGATACGCTCCTGGTGCGACCGGGTGCAGGGGACTTGAGGTGGCCCAGGCTGCCCGGGGACATGTTGCTTCCGGTGGAGTGCTCTGAAAACACGTTTGGGGACTGGGGCACGTGCTGCGTCCCGGTGCTGCCGTCCCACGTCCTCCAGTAGGCTTTCCGGCTGGACTCGGGGGACAGATGATGGGTGACGTTTTCGGCTGAGTCAGGGGTGGCGGGGCCAGAGGCTGGAGCGAGGTAAAGGTTCAAAGAGGTACGTAAAGGACAGCCTCGTAAATGTCAACATGAAGCGACTGCAGGGAATGTTTGCTAAAGACTGTCAGCCAGACAGGATATTAAAAATGAACAAAGGCTAAATGCACAGAGGTGAGCAGGTGGATGTTGGTGCTCATATTTGAGAGAGAAGTTCACTCATTTCTGCGCTGGGCTAAAGCTTTTATTTTCAGAGAACCATCTCAAAGGCAGCGCAGAGATTTTTATAGAAGTCAACAATACCTCACTTTAGTGAAAGCACATCAGTTACACTATGATCATTTCAAATAAAGATCAGCACTGCCAGAAACATGGAAAAGCTCATCGTTCTGTGTCAGATAACACAGAAAAGCTCAAATTGTACAACAACAGCTTAAGAGCCGGCGACGTAAACAGCACGTGGCCATCACAGCGCTGAGTGCGGTCGCTGAGCGCTCACCTGGGAGGTTGATGGTCTGGTCTCCCAGGAAGAGACGTCTGGCGATGCTCCGGCGGTACCAGGCCCTCGGAAAGGCCAGGATCTCGCTCAGTCTTCTCATGTCATACTTGAAGGAAGCTGAGCCGATGTCGCACACAGCTGACGGAAGAATAGCACATTGGCGCACACGTCAAAGACTTCTTTAAAAGATTCCACAGAGAAAGACGACAGTCCTAAAGGCGGCGTGGGGAAAGCGTGCACTTACACTCAGATTGGAAAGATGTGTTCTTCACTCTCATTTCTGTGCTTGTAAAAATGTCCCATTCATCAGCCCAAGCACCCACCGCGAGACGTCTATTTCAAATCCAACAGCCTCACAGCTCTTGATGTTCCCGCTCTCTTTTTGCAGTGCGACTAACCATTCTGGAGTGTTTCTTTTTGAACACACAGGCTCTCCAGGATCCGTGCCTACACTGACTGTACATCCTGCCTTTCTGCTGCTTCTGGCCCGCCTCTGAATGACTGGACCGGTGCCCGGTCCTGTGCACCAATCCAGCCAACACCTGCTTTGAACAGTGCCTGTGATGTGTCAGTCAAGCAGGCAGTGATCTGGATGTTAGCGGTTACTAGTTTGTGCTTCTAAGCACTTTGTTTTGTCAGCACTAGTTTGCGCCCACACCTTACTGTGCTTACGTGCAGCTGTGGAGGCTGGAGAGGCTTCGTTAAATGATTTTATTGTGACGTGACATTCAGGTTTTAGGGCTGTTTGGGGTTTAATCTGATTGGTTAACAGAGTCTTCTTATTCCCCTTTTATCAACTTTAAACTGAATTCAGGGTAGGAGTGCTTTATTTCCTTTTCTGAACAGTATCTGTTTGCCCTTGGCTCTTTCATTACTTCTGTTACTTGCGCTTTGCTTGGCTTCACTGTTTGTATTCATCACTTTCATAAAAAGATAACAATTTCGCCTTGAGCCGTTTCCATCTGGTTGTTTGTGTTACCGCCGTTAGCCCCCGATGAGCCGGGGTCACAACAGCCTGCTTCTGTCTTGGAGTAGATTCCCACAGTGCCGCCGATAAGATTGAGTACTCAACACCGAGTTTCATATCCCTTAAAGATGCCTCTCTGAAAGGCGTTCACATCTGTTGTACATCACTTCCCCTTCAAATATTCTGGCTGTAACTCTGACTGCTCTACTAAGGGAAGAAAGGGGCCTGCTGCATGACTCCCATTTTTAGTGAAAATGAAATATTTATCTCTGTGTAGGAGTTTCAAACAACAGCGTGATGTGGTGAAAGTTCCCGCTGAACTGGGACAAACTTTGAGACGATTCACAAAAATAAGATGGACAACGAAAACGCGCGCACACACAAAAGCAGAAGATGTTGGTATTTGTCTAATTAGTCTGAATCTTACAGTCTGAAAAATACAAGAATAAAACACAACAATACAAACACTTGACCCACACTCACAGAGTCCCAGTCATGGCAAACACATCCATCAAGGACTCCTCAGTTTGACACATTTGGCCAAATTGACAGAATAAAAACTGAAGAGATTCACGGTGTGTTTTCATTTTGGTTAGTTTTTGTACATAAATGATTAAAATTCTTCTGTTTTCAGTATTTAGTTCAGTTTAAGTTAACTGAAGCTGTTTACCAAACATCACCCGCCAACAGCCTGATTGATGTTTTGCCTTAAAAGCAATCTAAGTGATGCATTTAAATGCTGATTCACGGTCTGTGTCAGTGCTCGTTTCCCTTCCACTCTCGCTTTAACCAACGCAGGAACAACACTGATGCGCTTGCATGCGGTGACGGGTTGAAAAGTGGCTTAAACAGGGGGAAACAAAAAAAGAGTGCACAACAGCAAGGAAGAGCACGGATTTTCTACGAATATTATACATTTTCTGACTAAAGTGGAAAAGCTAAAGGACCAACAGCACAAACCTCAGCTAAAGCAGTGTCAGTATATTTGACAGTCCCCCCCATGTAAGGAGAAGACAGATACAACATGAAGATGCGCATCTTCAAAGCTCCGTGCAGTTTAGTATCAAAGCAGACTCAACACAGCACCACGCTGGAGCAAAGTCCTTCAAGAAGCTAGACTCAGCAGCTGTCTTAAAACGGCTCCTCGTATTTATTCGGGCCGTCGCCAGGACGTAAAAACTCTGTAACTGATCAGCAGTCAAATCGGATAAAAGGGGAAAAAAAACTCATTAAAAGTTTTATGATTCTGCCCCAAAATGTTTTTCAAAACGCTTTTTTCCCTTTGGAAGTCATACTCCGACAACCATCTCTGCTGGTGCAAAGTTCTGCTGTGCATTTTCACGCAAAGTGCCCGGACGGAGAATTAATCAGTTAGCTATATATTAGTTTCACACTTCTACCTGATCCCGACGAGGAAAAACTGACAACTAATAACTTTGTGCTGCACTGCATCCTCTGACGTTCGCTTTCTGATTAATGTACCTTAACTTCTGCAGGGAACTCCCAAACAGCTCTTTCAGATTCTGACCATCATCGGTATGATCTCACTAACAGAGATGACCGCGTACCTGAGATGTTGATCAGGGTGGTGTCCATTTTACCACCTTTAGGAGGAATGAAGCTTTCAATGAAAGTGGGGCCTCCTGTTCTCCTAATCCTCGATAAGCTGACCTTCACAAACTCCAGGTTGATGCTCAGGGAGTCTTTCCGTCCCGTCACTGAAGTCGACTCCTCATCTACAGTACCTTCAGGAAAACAAAAGGGTCATTAAACACCAACGTGACTCATTATGAAGGTTAATATACCACTGTGTGCATCCTATCTGCAATAGGTACATTTATTTGTGGTGGTCCTGTATCTTTAACAGATAAGAATAACAAAAAGTTTAGCGTACCTAACGGCCCCGGGCCCGGAGGCAGCCCCGTGACTGCGGATTTCTGCTTTCCGGCGCCGTAGGGGTGGAAGACGTACAGGGAGAAGTCAGACATGCAGGCTGTAAAGCTGAGGCCTGAGGAGTTACTCGGGGGCCCGGTGAGGTCAGACTGGCTGCTGCTATGGCGGCTTCTGCCCAAAGGGCTCCCCAGCAATGGGGATGCTGACATGCAGTCACACAAACACACACACACACACATTAATTAACTACACTACAGACTGGCATACACTCAAAAATACATCACAAGAGTATTAGACATAGAAAACCTTAGACCTGATATCCAAACTGTACTTACTGACTTATGGACTTATAAGACCTGAGATGTTTTTTTAACATATATCATCTGGGATAAAGACAGACTGGAGAGAAGCGTAATGAATGCAGGAGAACATGCTGTGAGCAACATTAACTCACACAGGGCTCAGACATACCGTGGAGTGGCAGCTAATAGATATTCTCACAGTGTGTGAAAGACTTTAAAAGACTGCGACTGTTTCTTTCACGTGTCTCTGCACGCATTAGAGCGCTGTTATTCCGCCAAAATAAACTGCAGTCATGCTCTGGATACCTTTGCTGGGAGGTGGTTTGGGGACATGCTGCCCGGGTGGAGTTGAGGAGGGCTGGTGTGACCCTTCTGCGACATGGGTTCCTGTCAGGGTCTCCAGTTCTCCACGGTTAGAGGAGAAGACTAGGTCTAAGGAGGGCAGCTTGAGCATACACTCCACCCTGGACATCGGCAGGCAGCTGAAGCGGATCTGAGAGGGCTGGAAACACATGACAGATGTTATAACATGAAGTTCATGCTTTAGTGTAAATTATGACTTTGAATTGTTACATGTCATACTTTGTTTGTCCCTTTTTTGTCTTTTATTACATTGCTGATTTATTTGCCTAAAGCTGATATTTTCTATGATGCATTAATGATCCAATTTCTGAAGAAACTGAAAGAATTACAGCTGATCAGTACCTGGACTCTGACGTAGACAACCACATCTACAGGGAAGGAGGAGTACGCTGATGTGGAGGAGGAAACCAGGGAGGTGGTCGATTCCTCGAGCTGTTCCACCGCATCAAACTGACCCATGTCTTCTTCCTGGGACGCCACAGCTGATGGAAGTTACACAAAGACGTTTACCATGAACATCAGACACACAAGTCATCTAAAGAAATTTTTTTAAAAAACCACACACCTGCGTAGTTCCGGTCCACTGGAGTGATGGGAATTGTCTCGAGCGCTTTTTCCAGAAAGTCCAGCAGACAGGGGCTGATCACCATCTCCTCTGGCAGAGTCTGGAGGGCTACCCAGGCATACAGCTTGGCCGTCTTCACCCCTCCACTGCTCTTACCTTTGGCTGCAACGACACATGAACGTCATCTGTACATTCAAACAGCACGCAGCACTTTCAGAAGTTTGTTTCTTGAAATTTCAATAATCTGGAAACGTATTAACAGCAGTTCTTTTAAACTGCCTTTTGAGTCTCTCCCACTGTGGCGCGCATCAATATGCATAAACCCATTGGATCAAAGGATGCCCTCTAGATCCAGGCCTTAAAATAAGGGATGGAATTGCATGCATTTCAATCAGTGGGTCCACGTGTAGATTTAAATCATCAGATCGAAGGGGCGTGGCACTCTAGTGTCGGTGATTATGGATGGTTGAAGGGCATGCAATTAAATGAGGGAATGCATCAATACCTGATGGAATAGGTGGGGGCGGGGGAGGTAGGAGCGAGTTAGTCTTGCTTTGGACAGCATTGGGAGGATTTGGAGGACCGCTATCTTTCATACCATACAGCTTCGACTCTTTGGAGAGAGTGCGGGGAGAGAGGATCCACGCGAGGCGTTGGGTGACTCGGTCTTCAGGGTCTTGGAGTTGTAGTGCAACTGCAGGGAAAGAAAGAAATAAAGATCTACTCATTTAAAGCACAAAAAAAAAAACTTAGCATTTTGGATGGTGTAGGAGAAGCAGACCTTAACGTCCACCCCTGGAATGTAGAACACTGTAGTCTCCAGGTCATTGGATTTGGTCTGCAGAGTGGAGGGACATTTCTTTCCAGCTAGGAGATGGCTGGATGAGGTGTAGTTGGGCTGCAGCTTCTTCTTCTTTGGGGGAGACTCCTGGTCCAGACTCCGGAGGCTGCGCTCACAGCTTCTATAAAACCCATAAGGAAGACAGTGAAATGAAGAGCATGCATTACTTTACTGAAAACAGAAAGTCTAATTTCTTGTGTCCGTTGAGGATGAACCATCACAGGTGTTCAGGCACAGCACATCATCTGCTAATGTAGGGTCTGATTTAATCTAGCACAGCCTTTATTACATTTAGAAGGAAATGTGAGGCAAACTCTAAACAGGAATTAGTAGTTTCCAGATTGAGGAGTAAACTTTCCGCTGCACCTTTTCAGAGAAACATCCTCATGCTCGGGTTGCTGAGTAGTAGGGTGAAGGACGCACTTTCCGCTGTCAATTTCCACACGGACATCCAGCTCAAAGTCGATGTTTCTTTCCGTTGCTGGGCCACTGAAGCCGCGGCTGGCAGGTGTGCTTGGCCAGCGCTCGCTGAACAACTGACTCACAGCTGAAAAGCCTGAGGACTTCCTCGGAGACACTTGGCTAAGAATCAAGGAGAAAGGGACCGCTTAGTGAATGCTGAAACCAGCGAGGCTTTATTTAGAGAAATATGAAATTAATGGTGCTTTCTTTCCTAACAGTCATAACAAGAATGCTTGCGCTAACAAACACAACAAGACAACTCACACAGGCTTTCGATAGCTGATCGGTCTCTCGTGCTCAAACTCGTCCTTCTCGGAGTCTTCCGAGGAGGACGAGGACAGCTCATCGCGCCTCATGTCGTCGTGCTGGAAGGGAAGTGTGGGTGAGAACACAGCAGGGGTGGCGGGGGCACTGAAAACTGAGTGATGGCCCTCGACAACAGATAGAGAATGAAGGTGGATGAGGTGATGAGGATGGGATGGATCATCGATGGAGACTCCTGACAGGTCCCCCTCTGACTCCTCAGGGAACTTCAGAGAAGGACAGAGTGTCAAACTCACACAGGAAACAGATTAATGTCTGTCTAAATTTGCTCCTACATGGAGACATCAATCCAAGAATCTGGGAGCTGGAGCTGATGTCTTCAGCAGGAATCCAGCCAAGGATGGAAGTAGTGTTCTGTAGACTGGACTATATTAATTACTTTATTTGATGATTTCTGAAATCTGTCTTTACTGCTCAAATCAAAAATAACTTTTATGGCTACACATCCAGTGACAGAACACTACAGCCCGCGACTGTTCACCGAGGAGCTCAGAGGTCATGCACTTTCTGTGAGGAGGAATGACAGCCTGAGACAACGGAGGGAGATGAGGATGAGAAGAGGACACACACCGTCTCAAGACGGTGACGACAGAAAAAGCGCCCGAGAAAGTGTCGAAATATCCGGGAAAAAGAAGAGACCCCAAACACACTGACAGAGGCTGACTGCTGCTGAGCATCAGTGACATTTAAAAGTCAGACCAGCAGCATCATTTCTCCTCATTGATCATATTCACGATTTCTATCAAAAGGTGGTTTTAATCTGTTGAGCCACTCTTTCATTAGGGATTAGTGTAGGATTATTTTGCATTCTTTTGCACCCAGTAAGAAAAATCCCACCGCACAATATATTCATCAGAACTGAGGAAATAAACCCAAAAACCCTCGCCTAACAGACGAAACAACTTAGGTCATAAAAGGATTTTGATTCCGTGTTACTGAGGAGTGGTTTAAGTAGCCACAGGTTGCTTGGCAACTGCAATCAGTGGTTGTTATGTCCTGCCTTTGGTTCAGTTATCATATGC